>VMBQ01000439.1:154257-288285 GCA_007657795.1 Dreissena rostriformis
GCAGATAGATTGGTCTAGTTTATGGATGATGTTGATGTTGCGATGAGGCATATAAAAGGAACATAAGTATAAGTCCTTTCCCTTCCAGGTTTGTACTTTGGACCAGACTATTTCACAATCAGTGGTGAGATGTGGTTGGGCGTCCATCATGATGTTGGCACTCGCAGCAGTAAATACTCCTCCTCCCACGGTTGATGTTCTGTCGTTCCGGTGTACAGTCAGGTTTGGCGGGAACACTTCGCTCGACAGGATGGCATTTTTATCCGGATCAGCACCTGATTTTACTCCGCGCAGCCAGGACTCTGTGCCACATATTAGGTCTGGCTTGATATAGTCTAGTGCTGCTATGAATTATGATCTGTTGGTACGTAGTCCGCAACAATTAACGGTCAGTAAACGTAGGTTTGTCTTGTTACGATCAGTTGCATGGTTGGTGGTATGCTGTTGGCTGGAATTTCCATGTGAACTGTTTGTGGACGAGGTTCTGTTTTTTCCTGTTGGGTGTGGATGAGGGCTGCTGGAGTGTAATGGACTGAAGCAGGATGACGTAACTGAGAAAAAGGAGGTATCTGTATCGAGTAAGGGTGTAAAGACGTTAGAGGTATGAAGTTCAAAGCTATTGAAGGTGAAACTATCGATGTTGATGCTGTTGCATCTGCAACAATTCCAGACAACACTGGATTTGTTTAGGTGGGACATGTTTCCCGATGGTATCTCTTCGCAGGATTTGTGAAACCATACGCCGCAGTTATCGCAGCAAACGCCTAATTGTTACCAGCTTCTACTTTCAAAGAACTGAAGCTACATACCATGCCGGAGCTTTTTACTGTCGTCTTTTAAAGTGGCGTGTATTGATCTGGAGACTCAAACTTGTATAACATTTGTCAAGGGTTTTCTACAGTGGCATTGTTTTAAGATGGATTTGATTTGTCCAAGAAGGTCGAAACGTTATTATCTATATCCCCTTGTACAAAAGCAACTTTTAGACCTTATATGCATTTTTAAAATTAATCGAGTTCGAAGGCGTAAGCTTTTGTTATTCAAAAGTTGAATTAGCACGAAAAAGAACAAGAAAACATGATGTTGAAACGTATTGTGTCCACATATGTCATTTGCCACATAACCTGTGTTTATTCTGCGATGGGCATAATCAGTAGGAACTACTTTCAAGATACGTCGGGAAGCGTCGTTCCGTAAAATTAGTTTAAAGTAAATATAATTTATAAATATAATTATTTATAGAGTTGCATAAGTATGAGATTAACATAATATGGTAAATTGACAAAAAAACAACAACAATAACAACGTCATTAAGAAATGCCACATCAAGTCCTTTTTAATTTCTCTTACCTATAACGTGGAGTATGCACATTCGCCAAAACTGGCGCAAGTAATCAAAGTCTAGCAAATATATCAAAAGAACGCATTGATGTAACAACCCTAAAAATAGAACGGTCGAAACGTTAAATAATAAAATCAGCGTGCAATTACCCAAATTGTGTTTCTCTTAAATCTCTATTTTACTTCCCCTTCTTTCCAGCAAATGCGTCTCCTCACCAGCAATTGACGGATCGGAAAATAGTCCTTTGTAGCCTTTTATAACCTTAATTTCTCTGGCCAATGAAATATTAATTCGATCGGAACAATTAGCATTCGTCTGGTCGATTTTGCTCGTCGGACGCAATTAACGAGGCAATTGGCACTATTGACCCATATTTTAATTTAACATCCATTGCATATCGCGATATTCCAATGTGGGAAGCAAACTCAAACATCTAGCACATGACTACTATAATCTATATTGTTTTCTTCCTCAAAGGCATCGCTACAAACTAGCGTCTAAGATACGACCTTCTTGTTGATGCATAAGACCCTTCTATTAACGGCGCTCATTCCAAGAATAAGGACTCAGAAGCACTTTTGTGACTAAGCAGTTATTGTAATTGGTCCAACTAGAAATGCGTAGGTTGTGTTCAGTCCGGAAATTTTCTGTCATAATTAGACGGAAATTGTCACCGAGTAATAATGACGTGTCCTCAAGATTTATTAGTAAATACGTCGGGTTTAAATTGTTTTAATGTTCATTTGCAAAATGGACTAGAGTACGAGGACAGTATCACAGAGATATTGACCTCAATTCTGTTTCTCGGTTATTTATTGAACGAGCATGCTGTTTTGCAATTTTTGCATGTTAATCTGTATCTGTGGTTTGCAAAAAAAAACGACACAAACAATTCGAAGCGGAAACATGTAATGCATTGATACCCTTTTTCCTTTTCAATATGTAGCGTCAGCTTTTTTTCGCTGCGAACAATTGTAGATGTCGAATAGTTCATTGTTTGCAAAAAACAATGAACTATGAAAAACAACAATACAAAAACAAAAACGAAAGAAAATAGATATACTCATAATGCCTGCAGAAACATATATTCGTGTAAACATGCTTTGCGGAGAAGACGTGCTTAAAAGCTTAAATAAATGTTATGTTTTTAAGTCTTTTGAAATTCAGTTGTACTCCATGTATGGATATGTAAAGAGGTGTATGATAATGCATGTGGCATTATACCAAACTTCGTTTTCGTTTGCCAAGTGCAAAATCACATCTGATTTTTTCTCGCTGATTTTAAATAGTGTGCTTAAAGGTCACGGTGGCGTAATGAACATGTAGTCCTGAGAGCGACCAGATGATCCAGGATTCGATCCCCATTTCTGCAGCATTCTTAAGATTTCCACCAAAGACACGAAGTACTTCTTAAAATGAAACGAACTTGATAGTGTCTCAATACTCCAGAGTCTTTCGATTCAATTGAGCTTGAATGGATAGGTGTTACCAAGTGTTAATGTTGCCTGAAATGTACAGCAATTGAACAAACCATGCTTTACCAAATCATCGTGAACAAAATTGTCCGTCTAAAAAGTACTGATTTCACAAACTTTGGGTGATTGTTTAAATCATATGTACTTTATTGAAATGTAATTTCCAAAATCTAAATTTGAACAAGTGAACTATGTTAGTAAGATAATAAACCGTATGAATTGCAGGAGAACTATGGTCAGCATTCGAAGTCATTCGATAAAAACCGGCATTATTCGCACATGAGTTCGACAATAGATTGTAATGTAGGACGTTTCGCCCTTATTGATGAGTCAAATCCCTTTTTAGGGGTTTTATTTTTAAAATCAAAAACCTTGTTGTGTATTAAACTGTGTGTTTTTTTATTCAATTCAATAAATCAATTCAATTTATACGTTTTATAACTGTTAGGGCGTTTTTTCCACATAATTGCAACAGTCATTCAAAAACGGGTCGTTGCAATGCCATTTCGACTAAGCTATCTAAGTGAGTAGATAATATCAATAGTCTTTAAAGGGACTGTATACCGTATTTTTTTACAATTATTAGTTTATATTGATTAAAATATCACGACTGGTATATTACATTACTTGAAAAAAGTTCATATTTTCAGTATATTCGGTAATACAAATGGGTGACATAACGATATACACACTATAAATAACGCAAGTAGATTGATCATTTTATATATAAAATAAATACAATTCGCTACGCATGCACAATTTGCATTCCTGGGTTTACCTAGTGACGATGATGATCAATCTACTTGCGTTATTTATAGTTAACTGGTAGTTACCTGGTATACATACCCAGTAAAAATAAATAAATAAAAAAATAAAGTAAAAATAAAAAAACAACTTTTTTCAAGTAATGTTATATACCAGTCGTGATATTTTAATCAATATAAACTAATAATTGTAAAAAAAATACGGTATTTTAGAACTTTTCTTTTTTCGTCATTCGAGGTTTACAGTCCCTCTAAAGAAAGTTTTGGTGCAATAAATTCATGTACAGGGTGGATATTTCTGATACGATTGAGATATGCCAAATGATAAGACTATATGTAAATCATGTTATGACGATGGAATAGAATATATACAGAGGTATATTTTCCATTAACCCTGAGTTGTTATTTAAAAATAACAACTGTTTTTCCCCCCAATAATCTCGGTTATTATTAGGATTATATTTGGAAGGCTCTTGAAATTATAAAAATAAACTGTGCTCAAGTACGTGTGATAAGTTTGGTCTTACATTGGAAGCATATTTGAAGTATACTACAATATTATACATTACGACGAAAGAATAAAATAGTTATAACCTGTGTAGAGTGACGTCAACCGAGGCCGTTTAATCATACACTAAACGCGCTATTTATAAAGTATTCAATAGCATGCACTTTACTTATTTCTTTCGTGATCCTTGTGGTGGCAGAACAATTATTCAGCATGTTCTCTCCAAAGATAAACATATTTTGCTTCCTGTAATATGTTCATTTTTGACATATGTAGATTTCTAGATATTTCTGTTTACTAAAGAAGCAACATAATGACATAACATAAAACATTCTTGTTTATGCCTAACTTGTCAAGGCCAATATATTCTACAATATATTCGCACTGTCTACTTAACAAATAAATAAGGTTTCACAAATACTGTAAGAGAGCTTACAAATGCTAATCGTCACATATTTATTCCTCCGTTGTCATTTATCGCGAAGAAAGTCATCGGTTACAGACCAAAAAAAACAACAAGACATCATGCGGTGCTTGCAAACATCAAATAAACATAAACATCAAACATGAACTAAATCCAAACATTTTAAATTGGTGAGAAAACATTAAACGAGTTCAACTTTTATAACGCGGGATTTACGTTAGATTTTTTTCCAACGATCAATATGAGTCTTGTTCTGAGAAAACTGGGCAAAATGCTTGTGCGTAAATTGTCATCCCAGATTAGCATGTGCAGTCCGCACAGGCTAATCAGGGACGACCATTTCCGCGTACATGGAATTTTTCGTTTATATGATGTCTCTTCTTAGCGAAAATCCAGTTAAGGCGGAAAGTGTGATACCGGATTAGCCTGTGCGAACTGCACAGGCTAATCTGGGATGACACTTTACGCACATGCATTTTGCCCAGTTTTCTCAGAACGCGACACATTTGTTTGGTATGCAAACGATCCACGAATAAAGTACAATAGAAGCGACGAATGAAGTAGATCATGTTGTCGTTTTATGGAAATTTAAGAGGATATTGGTTAAAAATAGGACAGCGAAGGTAATAGAAAGAGTATGCGAAGAAACCAATATAAGACAGACACACAGTCGTTTCTGTCCAAAATCGATTCCACTTACACTATCTGCGCTACTTCTTTGTTTATAGTATAAAATACTCGCCCATTTCGAACTCTCCCAAGGGCATGTCACTACGATGAGCAAGATACTCTTAGTAAAATAAATTGTAAATGATTTACCTTAAAGACATTGGTTAACCCGAAACAGATTTCAGGGACTTGTCTTATATTAGTCTATAACTGATGTGTAAAATGGATCATCATCAACACATTCGACACATATTTGTATTTCAAACTGTATACGATGAAAACGAACTGAATTAATCAGACACAAATTTGAATTTATACATTCCGACCCTGCGAAATGTGAATAGCGACACAATAATACATAATATTTAAATAAACTGTGCACGTTTTACGTGATTTTTGTATTAATAGAGGAACACATTCTATAACCTAAATTACGACTGACAAGCATCTTTTGGCGTCTTCCAAATTTGAAAAAAAAACATGTCGACATGGAAACAATACACAACCAGTTTTCGATAATTGTAATCCATACAATGAATCACACATACATTTAAAAACTGAATGTTGTGAATATGCTAAGATGAGGGTGGGTATGTATCTCTTACATCCCTAGGTTCCGCATTGTGTAAATGTATTAATTTGACTTTTACCACGATACACCATATCGTCTTAAGCAGTGTTGACATCGTTAAATGTATTTGAGCAAGATTTATGCAAATCATGTGCTATATGAGCCCGTATGACGCCCACTTTCGGCCTAACGACGGTGGTTGACAAATAACTGAACATTTCATGCAGATGTGTCTCAAGTTCAAGGAGTCTCAACGTCGATTAGACATGAATACAAGGCCATGCCCGAATGCTCACATAACTAGCTAGGCTGCTACGCGGAGAACTAGCAAACGTAGAAATACACATATTGTCATCATTAATAGTACCCAATCCAATCGACTTTATAGTCGAGAAGTAAATATAGAAGGTCACATTTTGAATTGAACAACCTTTCAGTTTGTTGGACATAAAACAAAACAAAATAATACCTATTTTATGTGACCGGATTTTACAATAAAATCTACTAATCGATTCATTTCAGCAGCAGCAGAAAAACAAAGGACAATATGCTCGTCTTAAGAAGCACTCGCAGCGGCTGAATTTGTCGAGAAGAAAAACTGCAAACTTTTGTTACTGTTTTAATACTAACCAAGTAGGAGTCGCTGTCGAAATCTTCCACCATAGACTGGAGGCGGCTACTCCGGTGCGAGCTCACTGTCATCTGGTCTACACTAGGCTCTGAAAAACCAAGATTGTCGTTAGACTAATAATAATAATAATAAAAATAATAATAATAATAATAATAATAATAATAATAATAATAATAATAACAATAATAATAATAATTATTATGATAATAATTATACTCATTATCATACTTAATATAATAATAATACTTGCAGTAAAAACATATTATTATAGTTATCATAAATATTCTAATTTGCTTTAATATTGATACTGCCAGACACTGTTCTGTATTACTAAATGATTCATCTATGTTATTATCAATAACACCAAAGTGCATTGTACATTTAATACCTATAAAATGCAACGGGGGAATACAATTCATATCGTTTACAGACCTAGACAAGAAAACAATAAATGCAGAGTGGATACAATATATCGAATGCATAATTACGATGCACATCGTTGTACGTGAGTTCAAGGACCAAACACAAAATAAGAGTTTGAATGATGATGATTATGATGATAATGTTGATGTTGCTGCTGCTGCTGTTGCTGCTGCTGATGATGACTATGATGCTGCTGCTGATGATGATGATGCTGCTGCTTCTGCTGCTGTGCTGCTTCTCCTGCTGCTGCTGATGATGATGATGGTGGTGTTGGTGGTGGTGGTGGTGGTGGTGATGATGATGATGATGATGATAATGATGATGATGGTGATGATGATGATGATGATGATGATGATGATGATGATGATGATGATGATGATGATGATGATGATGATAAAAATAGTGTTGATGATAATGATGTGGATGATGATGATAAAAATGGTGTTGATGATAATGATGACAACAACTTAACTAAATTGAAATCGGACATACCCGGCAAGGACAAAGCGACACTTTCGTTCCTCCGCTTGTCACGTGTAATCCTGTCCTTTTCCCGAGCCTCGCCTCTCTTGAACAACTTCCGCTTGAGACTACCAGATCTGCTAGTGTTCCGAGACGAACCGGAACTCGACAGTGATATTCTCGGCGTCTTCTTTCCGGTAACGTATATGCGTTCCAAACTGTAAGTTTTACCCGTAAGCATGTCCTTGATAACGGTTTCTTGTATTTCCGCCAAATTCGGCTTCAACTCGATCGGAATGTGGCCTTGGTTGTTTTTCCGCTTTATCTTAGCACCATATTGAATTAAAGCGATGCAAATATCCATTCTGTAGTACTGGTCTGAGACGGCGAGGTGCATTGGCGTGTTTCCCGCAAGGTCGCACACGTTGGGATCCGCGCCATGTTGCAGCAGCAATAGCGTCGCCACCTCGTTGCGTTCCTGAATGGCGAAGAACAAGGGAGGTAAATTGAATAACTCTTCATCAGAGTAACTGATGTCACAGTCCAGTGAGATCGTGAAACTTGCTCGCGGTACACTGGACGCAGTTGAAGAGACGCTGTACTTCCGGTCTTTTTCTTTCTCGTGCGACAGAGAGGGCGTTTGCAGCGCATACTGCGGAACGGCAATGGAAATGTCTCCTTGCACGTTTACAATGCTTGCACTATCGTCTGATGCTGATTGTTCGTTCGATTCTTCTATCACTTTTTCAGGTCGGAGTCTTTTATTATCACAGTAAAGAGACGAAAGGCGTCTTTCCGTTGACCTTATTAAATTTCCCTTAGGTTCATTAGGATCTATTCCATATTTCAAAAGCACCTCAATCGCGTCAATTGAATTATGGGAAATTGCTACGTGAATCGAGGTCCTGAAAATGTCTGGAATGTCGGCTTCCGGCGTGACACTCATGCGACGCTCACGTTCTCGGTCGAAAAACGGCGTAAGGTGCTTCCTGCCGGAGTAGTCGTTGTCCGTCGAAGCAGTTGTTGTTGTTCTCGAACTCGGCCGCCGTTCTCGAGAATCGTACGTGAAGCTCGTGCGATCGCTGGGGTTCCCGCACGAGGAGTTGGAATGGTGCGCGATTGGAAATTTACCATAATGCACTTGTAAGATTTTGGCCAGCGTATTGGCGTTATTCGTGCGCAGTGCCCGATCCAGTTGGTCGCTCTCGTAAGAGAGGTCGAAGATTGAGGACACCGTGCTGTTAGAGCGTTTCTTTGAGTTGTAGTCGAAGCTCAACGGCGAAAGGTACCCGGATGTTGCAGGGCTGGACGCGTAGCTGGGTGTCGGAAGTGGTTCTAGCGACGCCGAGGAATAATCCTGGATCACGAAGAGTTCCGGAACCTTCGTTCGCGACGACTTTCGGGAAGCCATTAGGCTGCCTTTTTAAAAAAGGAGATCAAAATGTAAAGTTTCAATCCATCTTGTTCTAAAAATGGTTTACGTCATTTAACGCAAAGTTCACGTTAACACGTTCAGATATTTTACGAAAAATATGATTCATTTCGTCACATTTGTGCGTGCAAGTATATGCTATAAAATAACTCATTTAAAAGAAGAATAACATCCTTGTTGATCCGCATAATATCATATAAACCGATACACATTTGTATCAAAGGTATAACACATTTGAATCATAGTTATATACATTAGATGATATACTAGGTTCGGCGACCGATATAATGACGTCAAACGTTTTAGCACCAAGGCGTTGTTGCATCCTTATAACGTGCAAAACAGTCTCGCGTTACTTAAAATAGAACTGTAAACATATAGCCACTAAGGGGCATTGCAGTGGTGGGAAAGTCTAAGATACCATGTGCATCAAATTGACATTTCGATACATAGTGCTTCAAATCTTACATTTCATGTTACTGTAATAGAAGATCAAGACTTGTTACAAAAACGTAGAGGTGTTGACAGTGTGTCTGCTCATTTAGAAATAACAGCGACAGTTATGTTGCATAGTGATGATTGTTTTTAGAGTTTGCTTACACGTGTTTTTAGTATTGCAAGTAGTTGCTGACATTTCGTAGAGACGTACATTTAAATGTACGATGTTTGTATGATGATTTTGCAGTAAACTTCAACATGGTGTTCACCTTATTGTAAAACAACGCATACTACTCCTAAAGTATCTTTAAAAAATAACAAAGTCCTTGCAAACATGGGCCACAAGATCTGAGTTCAATATCGCTCCGTGAATTGTTGGGTTTCGGATTCCAGAATGTGTTTTTTTGTTTTACAATGCCCCGTTAAAAAATATTATATATCAACAGTTCAGTGACCTTTAGTATAGCAAATTGTCTTTTTAAGTCTAGATACCAATAACGTGATATGTCATCAGGAAGTCACAAGCGCGCAATTTGATACGAATTCCATACGATTCAACAGCATTCCTAGTCCACTGACAGTTCCCTGATAAATATAATCCGTTGCTTCATTATTGTGAAAAGTTTACGAGGTTAGTGGAACTTTCATCGAGCAGAAGAGCGGATCAAATCATCGGCGGTGAGATGTTTTTGCAAACGTAGACTAAAGTACATCGTTATTTCCATCAACCTTGTATTGATTTCCCCCAAGTAAAGGGAATGGATGGTTGAGAACGGCAGAAGTGTCCGCTTGAGGGTGACGGATGTTTCTCTCTGAATCAACACGTGCATTGGAACAGGTCATAAAGGTGCTGACACGGCTCGATCTGAAAGTTGACATACATATTTTTACAAAAATGTTTTGAGAAGATAACTAGGATTCACGTACTCTACAAGTACATCAAGTCGATATAATCAACCATCATATAGGCCATATAGCTGGAAACGTATGTCAAGCAGAATGTGGACCCGTAATTGAAACGATTGAATATAATGATTTACAAACATTTCCAACTTTAGCGTATACAAACGGTGTGACGTATCTTATACGGTTTCATAGAATGGTTGACATACATTCCCACAACAGGGCTTACATTAGGGAGACTTGCTTCTCAAAGACTAGGGTTCAAATAGTGGCTGATACCAATTTCCAACTATAGGTCACTCATAATGGTTGACATACATTTCCAAGACAATAGTTAAGATAATGGTTGGCATACATTTCCAAGACAATAGTTAAGATAATGGTTGATACACATGTCCAGGGCACACATGATCGCTGATATTTATTTCCATTAGAAGGGATTGCAGAATAGTACAAACACATTTCAAAGAAAAGGATTTACAGAATGGTTGACATACATGTCACACTGATGCTCACACGATGGTGTAGATACATTGCCAAGAATGGTTGACATACATGTCACACTGATGCTCACACGATGGTGTAGATACATTGCCAAGCAACGTTCTCACAGAATGGTTGACATACATTTCCAAAAAGGCATATGATGGTTGATCTACATGTCCAACTATACGGCTAATATGATGGTTTACATACATTTCCAATAAGGAACTCCAGGATGGTTGACATACCTTTCCGAATATAGGAGTCACATAATTGTTTACTTACATAACATGATGGTTGACATACATTTCTAATAAGGACCTCACCCCTAACACTGGTTTGCCATATATAGTTTTCCGACTAAGGAGTTCACATTACGGCTAACATGCATGTTCAACCGTAGGTTTAACATAATGATAGTCATACATGTCCAACTAAGGGGTCACAAAATGGTATGAAGGACACAGTTCAAAAGTGTAAATTATACCGCGCTCTGGGAAAACCGGGCTTAATGCATGTGCGTAAAATGTCTTCCCATAATAGTATTTACAGTCAAAACAGGCTTATCAGGGACGAAACTTTCCGCCTAGAACACTTTTTATTTAGAATATACTTCATTAAAACAAAATATTCTATAAAAGCGGAATATCGTTCCAGAGTAACATGTGCGGACTTCACATGTTACTTTGGGACGACACTTTACGCAGAAGCGTTAAGCCCGGTTTTCCCAGTGCACGGTATAACTTACACTTTTGAACTGTGTCCTTCATTATTACCAGATTTTATTCGTACACGTGTTCCTCAAGAAAAATGCAACCATAACAACAAGTTAGCAGACTATTTAAATTCCAATACGAAAACAAATGCAAGTCCGGTTAACAAGTTCGACGGCACACGTTTTCCAATGAAGGTACTTTAAGTATGGTAAATATTGTTGGAACTCTTTCAGCATAATTTACACTTTGTAATTGTGTCTTATATTCATACTTGATTTTGTTCGTGCACGTATTTCATAAGATAATGCATACATAAATCAAGTTAGAAGACTTTTTAAGTTCAAGTACGAAAACAAATGTCAGTCCGATTAACAACTTCGACGGCATTCGTTTTCCAAATATGGTTGACGTACATTTCATTAGGAAAAAAGAATACAAAATTGTTTTGATATAATATATAGAGGTTAACACATGATGAGTTTTAGACACGTGCTCGAATCGTACTTTTTTGTTTAAATTTCTTATAATAGTATTGATTTATATTTAATCAATGATTGCACACAGGCTAAAAAATTGAACATGTGCACCGTGTTTTAAATACAATCACTAGATCTTGTTTTCAGATACGTTAAGTTATTATTGATTATAGTCTGCATTTATGAAGTAGAAATTTGCTCATAAATACATATTATTTTTTTAAATGATACAACATAACACAGCTCTGATAATTGTATGCATGTATTGTACACATGTGTATCAATAAATCTTACTATCTAATACGTATTATGAAGAACATTATACTGTAAAGAAAGTAACTATTAAACAATTATTGGACACAAATTTACACGTATAAGATAAGTATGCTTCACACGTTTGTGATGTCGACGAATATATAAAGAGATGTAACTTTGTATTTAACTGGTATTGGTTGCCAGCACGTGTTGTTTCCCATTTTTAACTGTGAAAGTGTCAAAGGGAAATAACTTTAGGCTGAAAAGGATCAATTTCTCTCAGTGTAGCCTCCTTTTAGCTCGTAAGTCCTATTCAGGATAACGCACCCATATCACCATGTTTCCATTCCTATGTCTGAGTTCGAGAGCAGTAACATTCTTCATCGGGAGATAAACATTTCTTTTTAAAACATGTGTTTTGTTCAATGTCGCTCACTGCTGTTTTCTTTTGGTACTGGCTTATTTTTAAACATGACTCGTCACTATTACAGAAGAAAGAGTTTCAAAGTTATATTATCAGAATCAATAGTGGTAGATTTTGTTATCATTTCTCATAACGCTGTGACATCAGATATTGATTTTGAGCTGTGCTAAGAACTCTAAAGATTTTTATTTACATATCTGCTAGGACGTTGTTTGAATATATAGGCGTTCTGTCCACTGTTATTACCGAAATCAGAGTGTACAAAGATGATGACTAAACATATTTAGCCATGTGCGCTGACCATTGTTTTATCGTCCTAATCCAACAGTCGTTAACGACAAATCAAAACTTGACCATGCAATTAAAATTGCATCAAAAGATAAACAAAAGAACTCATGTTCCTCCTTGAATGCTTACACAACAATAATAAACTCTCTTCCCAAAGTGTCTCTTCGTAGTCAACAATTTTAAGCAATATCATTACTGTATTAGACAGAATGACGCGTCTGATAGTTCCCGTATAAAGTCTTCTATGCTATAGTTTTACTGATATCATCTGTTTATAGAACATAGAAATCTCACATAAGCTTGAACGGTATGTAATTGCATACCATTGTGTTAATTTGATTCATTTATTCAACTTTTGAAATATAAATCCCACATCCCTTTCACCAGCAATGACACGCGAGCTTATTAAGACGTTTTTAGCACAATCTGTAAAAATACATGATCAAATGTTTGCGTAAATAAAGGCGCTAGGAGTAAACATAAGTTTAATGTTAACACGATCACGAACAAACAACACAATCACAATAAACAAGATGTATGTAACCGTTTAGGAATTTGTAATGTTTATTTGTTAATCGAAAATGGAAAATGCGTGTCATGTTGGAATGGAATTGAGGAGCTGTTTGTTTGATGTAAATATATAAATCTAAGACATACATGTCTAATACAATTGTAGATGAACACAATTTCTTCTGGCTCCACAGTCAAACACATACAAACATCGAAATATAATAGCACAATAATGCATTGATATTATATAATGAACTATCTCAGCATCATTCACGTATACCTGTCTACATTATGTAAGAAATGGGTACCATATAAAATACATTATAGATCGCATACGTGTCCTATCTCAAAATCAACATTAAACAAGGTCACCTATTTTGTTTGTTAGAGAGCTAAAATAATTAATTTCATAAAGTATGGTTTAACATGACAATGAGTGTCATATCCTCTTTCTATATTGTTTTGATTTAAAGGGACTTGTTCACAGTTTGACACAATGATAATTTTAAAAAAAGTCATAGATTCCAAAAAGAAAGTAAGCATATTCAAACAAGCAAACTTCCACTTATGACGTAGAGAAATGTAAACAATATATGTTTCTTCATTTATAATCATACATAAAATCGGGAACATTATAAATAGTCTGTAAAGCTTTTTATCGATAATTCAGCATTTCCGACCTAGCGTTTAACTAATTTTAATATTCAAAATCATGCGCTGTGCAGTGAAAGCGTGTTTTATTTTGCTTCTAGCTGGTTTCAAACTCCACGGCAGGTACATTTTTATTTTATTGTTTTTCACTAAAATTTTAATTATATACAAGAATTCCAAATATAACAGTTATGTAAGTAAATTAATATAATGACATTTTTTCAAAAAGGGAAAAATCTGTCTGTTAGGAAGTCCTTATAATATAGCTGATGGAAAAACACAAGTAAGATTAACAATTTACATTGACTTGTTCACATAAAATTGTATAGCATTAGAAACATTCTTTTCCGATAATGTTTGTATTAAACAAACATATTTACAAATATACCATATTAATAAATATCCGTTTTAAGGCGCACTTATATTCCAAAGATTTGTTCACAGTTTGCACTTATATCAAAAGCAAAAAACACACTACTTAAAAAAACAACAACAACAAAAGACAACACCTAAACATGTCTGCAACTAACTTCAAAGATTTATTGTCGTGTGTACGCCTTAATTCAACCATTCTTTGACATTATATTCTCTCCATATAACTTACTTATGCGAAACGCTTTTAGCGGGGCAAGATGTTTTACCAATTCCTATAAATATAGTAATGTTGTCTAGAAGTTTTTTAATGAAATAACAGCAAATAGACGAGAAGCGTTTGGAAACACAGCAATATTTATAGTTTGAGTCAAAATCACATATTGTCTTTTATGCAATAGTATTACTGACTTCATCTGTTAAACCCAGGTGGTGATCCCACAAAAGCTAGAAGATAAACACATTAACGCGACTATTACGATATAAATCACAGATCAACGCATTCCCTTCACTACCCGAGGGACACGCAGAGAAATAAAGAAGCTTTTAGTAATCTATCTGAAAAAAGAACGTGTTTTGTTTGAATGTGTGTGTATGTAAAGTAACACAGGTTTAACATTATTTTGATGTTTACATGATAAGAGAACGCATACTGCAATCACAATTCCAACTAGATGTTTTACAGTATTTGAAATTGTGTTGTTAATTATTTAGCGAAATTGGTAAATGTGTGCGTTTCATATTGGAATGAAATAAAGAAGCCTTTTGTTTGATGTTATTACATTCATATAAGACATATTTGTATGATGCCTTCGTAGATGAACAAGACTTCGTTTGGCTACACAGTCAACAATGTGAATACATAGAAACATAAAAACAGACACAGACTAACTAATAGAGTATTGATATCTTATTTTGAACTTACTCAGAATCATTCACTTATACCTGTATACATTATTTCAGAAATGTGTAACATATAACATACATCATAGATCTGACCAGGGTCCCATCACAAAACCAATTTTTCTTTAACGACTTCAGCAATTTTATTTGTTTTCGAGTTTATTTCATAAAGATTCATTGTCGTGCTAACGCCTATGGTCAACCTTTCTTTCATCTCCATATATCTTACTTTTGCGTAATGCTTTTAGCGGAGAAATAGTGTTTATTAATTCCAATATAAATTGGCATGTTGTCTTAAAGTTTTTTTTTAAATGAAATAACAGCAAATAAAAGAGAAGGTTCTTGGAACAAAGCAATATTCATGGTTAGTGCATTTCAATCCAGGAGATTCGTGTTTTAGCGGGAATTGTTCTAGTTTAATAATGAGGTGGTATTGGTAAGAGTTTTATCTAAGGCATTAGACAACAAACATTCAAAGATATCACGGAATCCTTGAAGCACTTAAGACGCCGTTTATCGTAAGATCATTTTTAAGGCATACTGCATGGGCAATTTCTGTAAATTTCAGTCTAACAGCATGCCATTATTGACAACAAACTGAGGCAAAATATCAAACAGCGCCGTCGTTACAATGCGACCATAACAACAATAAACAGTGCAATGCGGTCCAAACTGTTCTCAATCTAATAGAGAGTAATAGAGCAGGAAGATGGTTGTAAAACAAGCAAATAATTAATAGAAGTATGTCCAAAATTGTTCAGTGACTTGTAGCGAAAGTCAAATAAACTAACTAAAACTTCACTTGCATCAGTAATGATTTATCATAGCATCGCGAGGATCTTTACTTATGTCAACAAGTGACACATTGTCGAACATTTGGACAAGGGACAGAAGGGCACGATACACATAAACATAACTTAACAGCTATGGGTCACCGCATTGAAAGGGTAAATGCAAAACAAGTTTTAGGGCGAGTATAATCTCACACTTGGCATTGATTCATTCACAATACATAATTATGTAAGCGTAAAGATAAGTCAAACATCAACATAATACCAAGTGATTCGCAGTTATATCTAGTTTAATTGTTTATTCTTGTGTAAAATATACAATGCATTGCGTTTTATTACGGCTTCTTAAAAGTGTCTGTTTTTTTTTTAAATTTATATCCAATCTATTATAGAATAAAAAAAACACAACATAAACCGTGAAATAAGATGCGAATTATTGATGTTCTTTATTTATGGAGTCTATACATGCGAGTTCTGATCGTTAATCAGCATATTCAGATGCTGGTGATCTTGATAAGTGTAGGGTCGTGCGGCAGAAATAACAGACAATTACACTTTGCAATTACATTATAGCTGTGTCAGAAATCCACATCTTACTTTTTTGTCCCTTGTATCAATATGTAAGACACAAACCCACTATGATAAATGCTTTTAGTACTGTTAATACATTTGTCCACGTCATGTCATCTGAATATAATTGAATTGTTCAGACGACTCTCAGAATGTGTGTTGTTTGCGATTTTGTGACGGTGACAAACTAATAATAATGTTGCGTGTAAACCTATTGACTTTGTAATTGCTATAATACGCGAAACAGAGTTCATATTACCAACATACGTTGTATAATGCTTTTTATAAAGATGACTTTATATGTTTAAAACTTTTATTTGAACTTGTAATATAGATCATGGTAATCTTTTGTGATCGTTTTTTTTTGTAAATGTCCTAAGGGATTGCTTGTGCCGATTTACCGAATAAAACAGTTCAAAAATCAGCAAGCTACTTAAAAATCAGTCAGAAAGAAACCAATTTCTAGTCTAATTGGTAGAGAAACTTCAGTATATACACATAATTATTATCATGATGATAAAGCGGTCTAAGCAATTGACCTTGAAACATGTGTTTCAGCTTAATTTGCATAAAAACATCCATAGACAAATAACTTAAATAAAGACGGATATTAATTAATATTTAAAATAAATATATGGAATATAATGCGATTTAGTTGCTTCAAATCTAAGAATTTGTCGAGTGGCCTTTGCTATGTTTTATCAAACGAGAGGCGAACATTTAATTTTGGTGCGAAATAACTCAAGCATAGTGCTGTCTTAATTATCCTTTTCATTTTCGAAGTACACATGCAAAGGCACTGTGACAGACATAACTCTTGTTAACTAAGCCATAAGGAAGAAAGTTCATAATATCGTTGAAAAATAAATGAATAATTTATAACACTTTCAACAGTCAAAATTTCGTACTGTTATTGTATGCCCATAAGTAAAATATAGAAAGGTAGTGTTGAAAGAAATGTTATTTATGCCAACGGTAAAAACAGTGAAACATGTTTCATATATACCAATTCACGACAAAATGCGCTCGAACACTAACCCACACACAGAATCATTAACATTCTGCTTTCTAGTATTGAATGGCTCTTACATGCTAAGATAATTTGTGCTTTCCATCGAGCGTTTTGGAGTTGAGCGTCAGTACTCCTGCATGCGATCTTTTGACTTGTTCGTACTAGCGCAGAAGGTCAGCAGCCTCAAGGCACGTTTCGCGTGTCATTTCAAGACTCCTCTGTCCTGGACTTAGCGTATTAGCATGACACAAACAATTAATTAATATTTAGTTAACAACAATGTTATGCAAAATGCCGTTTTCTTTCCAGATGAATAAAAAAATGTCTGTTTCCCGAGAAGAGAATTCTAGACAAATTAGGTTTATGCAGGTGACGTTTTGATAAGTTCACTATTGATTAAAAAAGCTCGGTTTGTTTCTTTTGTTAAAATAGGTTTGTTTCACTTTTTATGTTCCGTCATTCGTTTGTAGTTTGTTGAGCGAATTGCGATTACGTCAAATCTTCAATTCAAATCTTCAGACTAACAACCGTGCTATTTGTAGGCCATATCTGAGTTCAAACATTAGTTTATGGCTATGCGTAGGACATTTCAAATGCATTCTAGAAATCATTTTGAAATTTTTCAGTATAACGACCCTCTTCCGAACATTGAGGACCAAGTTTGAAATTGAATCTTGAGTTAACTTGAAATTCAATTCATTACAATTTTGGTCTTTGGGCGTTGAACAACTTGATGTTCATTGAAGGCCAACAACACTGTTTAATCGTCACATTGTAAGACGAATAACGAAACCTTACATGTTTAGGTACTGAACACTATTACTCGTTTTTGATGCAAAAATAGAACTCAAATATACAATGACAAATATGCGTTGGTACATGTAAGTCTTTCGAAAAATTATCTGGTTTAAAGGTAGAATACTTTGTAATTTTGGAACCCTGCTGTGTGTTTATTAGCAAGTTTAGTTAAAATGTGGTTATTACCTGGTGTATTAGAGGTAAGTGAAACACATAGCTTTAATAAGGTTAAATATCAAAATATTAAGCTCTTATTTAGAAATAAGCTGAACGAGTGTTGATATTGTTTGCATATTTCACTGTGATGTTCTAACACTTACCTAAAAATATTAATACGGACTTCCCTACTGATGATGCGAACTGGTTTGCCTATAATACAATACATTGAAGCCTCGCACACAATATCAATATATTAACGGTCGGAGAAAACGTGAGGGGTATAATTAGTGCTACTAGATAGTTACGTCGATGATATCAAAACCTCTCAATTTGACCAAGATTTTCAAAACATTTGACTTTCTTTAATAGTTAATTACTTTAATAAGGATTTCTATTCATTGTATGAAATGCTTAATGAAGTACGTTTTCCAAGTATGAATGTATGTTTCTATAAATTTAATCGAAATACTTGGTATTGGTTGTTGTCTGTTCTATCTAGAATGTGTGGGCATGTATCGATTTATGTAAAGGTGAGGTTCGGCTAGCCATCAAACCGGTTTACCCCCCCCCCCATATGCCTTGCATTAACCGTTCAAAGGCGGTGATCCCAGACTTAATCCTTTTATGTTTATAGGTAGTGTTTTGTTATTAAAGGAGTGTATAAGAACGAGCATTACTAATTTATCCTGATGGATTAGTAGAAATGTAAGTAGAAGATGTATTTATTGTTATGTGGATATAAAAGAAGTAGATAAGAACACAAATTTCTCTCCTGATAGAGTTTCTGGAGTTTCAGGGATTTCTATATTTTCATCTTCATGCTCGATACAAACTTCGGTTTTTAATACATATTCTAATTGCATTAAACAGACTTTATATTTATCCTTAAACAACTATAAGTGAGTTTAATAGGCACTATGTCAAATACTAGAAGTTGTGATTTATTTAATAAGTATTAGAATACTATTCAGATATAATGTTGCGTATGAATCCAAGTTATGTAATCGGGTATTTTATACCCTGCAGTACGGCTTGTTTCTAAAATGCATTTCGATGACCTTGTTCGTTCCATCTTGTATTGTATAAGCACTTAGTCACAAGCCTTAAATAAAAGGCAAGCGGTTGTTTACAAGAATCTCCTGATAATTTTCATATGTTGATGAGCGTTTTATTTTTATATAAAATCTACACGTTCGATTTGTTTGTCATTTAATGTACAACATGTTTGTTCGGTATAATAAAAAGAATATCATAGGAAGGTTTTGGAGTATAGTTAACATAACCACCTTGAAGAGTAATGTCCCCTTTGGCCCTCGGCTTTCGTAGACATGACTCTGTTTGGTATGCAATATTGATTAATCGTCCTTTGATATTTATATACTATCATACACAATACTATTACACAGATCTTCCAAATCAAGAATAATTTACCCAACATGTCAATCTCGTGTGATTTATCCTTATTACATCCACTTCCCATTTATTCAAGCAGGTGACCAAGTGTCTTCATATCACGGGACGCGATTCACACCACGAAGCATTCAAACGACTAAACGTTATGTGACTGACTCGGAGCAGTCGGCTTAAACTATTGAGGGCGTAAACCAGTTGAAATGAATGCGAAACACAAACAAAAGCTCAGAAACAATCTTAATCCATAATAATGTTTAGCAAAGGTTTAACCATTTTAGTTAAATCTCTGCTTGTTTTCGGATTTTAAAACATTGCATTATACACAACATATAGCATCATACACAACATATAGCAGATTATCGTCGCCCAAAGCCCAATTCCTCAAATTTATGAAACAAACTTTGAAGAAATCGTTTCTATTGGACCTCGTTCAAACCAAATACAAGAAACAACACAATTCAATTCAGTTTAACTATAACGATATCGTAATAGTTAATCGTATAGTTTTGTAAATTAGTAATCTGGTGATCCCTCTGAGGACATCGAGAAAGCTTACACCGTATTTGATTTTATATAGTCCATGCCCACCGATGGTTTTTGGACACAAACCGTATTTACCTAATCTAAGATGGAAAACCATTGGGAATTATACTTCAAGAATCATGAAACAATTCAGAACAATCTTTCATCAAAATCACATAAAAAACATAACAGAATCACACATGTCAACCATTTTTAAAATAATCTCTTACGGGGTTTGTTTTAACCTTTTAGACTTCAAAATAACAATATTTCTTCTATATAGTAACTCCAGAAATGTTGAATTAAATTATCCAGACATATCAATAATATAAATACTTTTACCAAATGTGATCATGCTCACAGAGCGCGTTTGTATTAGGTCCAATAGGGACAGCAAATAAATTGAATAAAAAAGCATCTTACGCAAGATAGGAAATTTAATTTTCTGTAGAAATGAACAAACACAAATGCTATTCAATATTGACAGGCACTTATTTGTCATGAATATTCAGAAATAGCGTTTGAAGTAGTGTACGTATGAATAATTGTCCTAAAATCAATGAGATTTACTGTTTTAAAATACAGACATGTTATACAAATTAGAAACATCAAATATTTTGTATTTTGAAGGATGTAAACTGCATTGAAATCAAATCAGATGCAACCAACCGAATACCATTTAAAACATGTTATGGAGATAACCATCCGATTTACATATACAACTTTCATTTAATAGCAATATGGACATATACAATTTACAACTGTTACATTTTCATAGAAGTACATATATATTCTTGATTAAATACATTTTTTGTAAAAACATTAATACAGTCAAAACACCTCTTCAAATATATATAGGATCTTGCATGAGTGGTCGTTTTGTATTGAATTTATTAAACGAGTCATCGAAATGAAGATAAAAACGAGGCTTGCCGAGTTTTTATCTTCATTTACATTAAGAGTTTAATAAATTCAATACAAAACAACCACTAATACAAGATTCTATTTATAACATGACCAACACAATGCTTTAAAACACACATGTATTTCCCTCCGTGCCATATAGAGGAAAGGTCGATATCTATAACGAAGCAGCAATGCGGTCATTGTGTGTACCTGAGCATGAGAAGTAGTTCTGGACGAATAAGCCTATATGGTTGTGTAACTATAAGCTGCACTCCGCAGTAAAAAAAAAGTGCATTGTGGGTAAGCAAGTTGCGGTTGTAAATGCCTTGTCTTTGACAGCGCGTATGAATATCTTTTAAGTGATTCGGCTAATTTGCATAGTTATATAACTAGTGAAATAACACCCGTGTAATAAACAAAATTGAGCATTACGTTATTTCACTCCTGGAGCGTAAGTCATGTTATAAATCAGTTTACTAGTATTATGGTAATATGAACATACACTCTACTTGGAAATATATATTTTCAAAATTTACCATGATTGTTAGTTTTAGACATAATGCATCTAGCACTTAATGATTGCGTAGACTACCTTGATAAAAGTGTATCCGTCATGTGTGCTTCTCTGTACCATCACGTGTGAAAAATAATTGTCTTTTATTACATATTACTTTGAGGACATTGAAACATGTACGTTTTTTAATGACAAAAAACATGACATCTCATCGTCACATTGTTGAACATTTGACATCCGTTTTAACTTTACAATTACAAAATGATACCAATATCTACATTTTTTTATAACACACAACAGTTCATCTTTAAGTTTAATTTCTAAATAATTAAGAAAAAAGAGAACTTTTTTATGCCTTACATTCCGTAAATCGACACTTATATATTCAATAACATTCTAAGTGTATAGCAGTGTTTATCAGATAACATACAACCAGCAAATCCGCAAAACAATATGTGTAAACTCGTTTTATTTATCCGCTTTTGTTCCGTCACAAAGACACAATTTGATCACACCAAAATTCATCGGCCGTTAAATGAGGATGCAAGCACAAGTCATCGGCTGTTCAATAAAAGATGCGATTTAATCTTAGCACAATGCCTCTGCTATTCAATGAAGATTCAATTTGATAACAGCACAAGTCATCGGCTATTCAATAAAGATGCGATTTGATCACGCCAGAAGTCATCGGCTATTTAAAAAGATGCGATTTTATCACAACACAATTAATAAGTAGTTCAATAAAGATGCGTTTAAATCGAACCACAACTCATCAGTTCTTTAATGAAGATACCCTTTAATCAAACCACGACTCATCGGCTGTTTAATTAAAGTTATAAAAACAACCACATTATAAATGAAATTGGTACAGTAAGATTGATCAAAAACGTTTTCAAATATCAAATACGTCTACACAAATCATAAGATCACACACATGTATTGTTTAATTCCTAAAATGTTGTTACCTTAATTACTCAAAGTTTTCGGACACTTCAAAATAATTCACTAGCTTCATGTCTATTATTTAAGATACATAAATATATTTTCAAAAGTCAGAGTTCGAAAATTTGGAGAAAAATTCAAATAAATAGATTAATTTAAATGTATATTTAATTTACCGCTAAACCTCTTGTACATGCATTCTTTTTATAGTTTCTAAGATGTTGCCTTAAACCAGAAATCGGCAAACGACCGTGAAACATGATCCAATGGCATAGAAATCTTTCATCCAATTATGAGTCAGCTTAATCACAGCGCATTTGCCACTGCCTTGGAGTAAACCCGTTAATGAAAAACACATCTAAACATAATTAATCGTATTTTTTTATTCCATCCATGCCCTAGGAAGGGCATAAGCCGCACAAAACAGCTAACATTCTTAAATCAGAAGCATACTATTTTATTTTAATTTTGTTTTAAGTAAACTTGTATTTGTACAAAACTTCAGATAAGTTTTAAAGTAAAACAAATCTTGTTCGTATGTTTTTGGTTCGTGTAACAATAAAAACACATTTTATGTTTTTAAATACTAAGATCATCAGTAAAATACGGATTTAATTTTACACTGTGTTTCCCCCTTCAAATTGTTAAAACAATACTACTACTGCGGGTGTGCTAGAGGGTATTAATATGAATACTTAAAAAAGTAAATAAATGTGGGTTTTGTAAAAGTTATGTTTCACTTTTATATCATCAGCATTTGTCTAAATCGTACTGTCATTGACCACAATAAAGGAACGAGTTTTATTTCAACCATCAAATAATTATTTTATTTTAATTACATGATTGTCACGATATATTGCACTTCATTTGGACGTGCCTATTATTCGAACTCGTATTATTACGGATCAAAGACTTTAGCACTAATTAATTAGGTTGCGTTCGAGCTAGACCAAACATATTTGTGAAGACAATTTTTTTAGGTATCAGGAATTACTGAAGAGTTAATACCCCACAGCGTTAATTTGACGGAAGGATTGTTAAGAAGGTGCTTTATGAACCGGTCAAGAGACAATTGGAAATGATAGGATACAAATTACAAGTCCTTCTTATACAGGTTATTTTTGACGGTTGGAGTAATTGATGAATGTGTTAATACTGTATAATGTTCTTTTATTTTATACAAGCATACATAATAAAAGAAAATGCATTTAAAAAAATACTACCTAAACATTGAGAGCCGATATTTGCAATTGGAATTTATTGCAAACTCTTAAGTGAACGAGAAATTAAATTAAATTATGACAACACACAAAACAAAATCATATGATTTGGAACTGGATGTTGATTGCTGTATGGTCTAAACAGTTATATTAACATATTCGGGAATACATTATGCATATTCCAAAATAAGAAGAATGACACATAAACCGTTACAATGCCACAAATCGTTCCTACATCCACCGATTATTTTCGACCGTTGACCAATTGCATGAATACTGCTGGACAACACGCACATCGAAACGCATTCAAACTATTAAACGTCCTTAGTTGGAGGAGCTAGTTTAAATTTTTTGGGTCTTAAACTAATTAAAAGGCACGCAAAACCTCAACTTTAGCAAAATTAATCCAGAATAAATAGCAATACACGCATTTGTTAATGTATCCCTTTTTGTTTAAGGCTTCTGCAAATAATCAGTGTACAGTACATATTGCAGATCCCGGTCATGTATTTGAAGAACAATTTTCCCCAAAAATATATACGAAAGTACTATGTGTTTATAATTTACATCTAACCGACCAAATGATTAAAATAAAATATAATCGGTAAAATAATACAGATATGTTTATCATTACTCGTATATATGTGAACACCAACTAGCTGGTGATGCCTCTAGAGGCGCTCGGGTGAGCATTATCCGCTCATACCAAGCGGCGATAATTATAATATATTAAATTTGCACATAATACTTTCAAACGCAAGCATAATAAGTTTCTCACAAGGTCATTGTGAATGAATTCTTGCCACTGCGATAACCAAGAAACGATCGATATAAATTATTGGTAATTACAACATAAAAAGCACACATATCGATAAATAAATATCAACACTATCATCTACATAATTGGTATACAACACGTCCAATTGTCAACGGTTTTAAGCGCTAGTTTTCTCCAATTTTCTGTTTGGATCTTTGTTATTACCTTTCTAACATTTATAAAACGAAGCTCTCTTCTCGGCTGTACCACCAGAAATGTTTCAATTAAATTGTCTATACAAGACAACCCTATATAAATCCCTTTACCAAAGTATAATATGTTAGTATATATTATTTTTATTAGTATCGTAATCCCATTAGAGGCACATTTAAATTGGAACAATGAAACATCAATATGTATTTGTAGATATAGTTTTATATAACATGCCTAACCATTAACCGGTTATATTATGTATATGATTTATGCATATTGGAACCATAGAATAGTGTGTTTTTTGTTTGCAATAAATAAAAATATCTTTATCTAAATTAAATGGTCACAAATTAGTACTGTAAGAATAACATCGAAATAATTTATATATAATCTGCACTAAATGTAAACTACTTAAAAAAAGTGTTACCGTCGAATCGGCGGTTCAACTATATGGCTGTATTATGTTGATATGACCATAATCCCTACTTGCAACCATAATAATGCAATGCGTACTATAACTATTAATTGTAGACTGAATGCGTATATTACTTAACAAATGTGTGACTACCTTCATAAAAATGTTTCAATACAGTGACCATTCTTGCACGCACTGATAATCCATCACGTGTCGAATTGATTGTCCTTTGCTACGTATTACCATAAAGCATGACACAAATGCACATTTTTTGAGGGCAGAACACAGGGAAATGTTAATGTCGTATTTTCAAATATTCTAATATATCCATTTACAATTAAAAAAATATATCAATGTCTTCATTGTTCAGAAAAACACATACACTGGTTCATCTTATAAAACCAATATAAAAACCGAAAATGTCATTGAGAAATATCACACGAAAAATATTTTTAGGCGTGGTTGCATGACTTCACAGTTACTCATTATAACAAATTAGACAGATTATAAAAGTGTTTTCACAGAAAAAAACACATAAGCAAATTGTGATCCTAGACGTTTTGAAAACTGTGCTAATAAATATCTCTGCACATATAAATAGCACACACACACAAACTCTAGTATTGCTCGTTCGAAATGTCCTAACAAGTAAAAACAATAAAAATAACAGTGAAGCTTCGTCTCAGGTTGTTATCCATTTGCATTTTCAAAACGTTTACCGCGAAACGTGTTTTACATTAATTGTTTCATTGTTAACGATAATGCCTTACACTAGAAAACGGCGAATAGCTGTGAAGCATTGCTCAATGGTATATAAACATGTCACCCAATAGTGCTCAAGCTTTATCACAGAACATCAGCAAACTGCCTTGCAGTAAAACCGTTAATGAACAACATCTAATCGTAATTAATCGTATTTCGTTTCTTTAATGTCATAGGAAGCCGCAAGCCATACAAAATAAGGCGAACTTTCCGAAAAAAGAAGCAGGTAATTTATTTAAAACGAATAAACTCATACGTGTAAAAGTTAAGTGAATTTTGAAACTTGTCATCTTATAACCTCCATGCCAATAGTGTTTGTTCTCTTTTTTTTTTACATGTTTTGGAAATGTTTTATGGCTAGAACAGCAAAAAAACGCTACTTTTTAATACTGGAATTACAATTTGTATAAAAGGCTTCTTTTTGTTTTACTATTTTTACAACCGTCAAGTAATTAAACGAAATACTATTGCGTGCGCGCTTTGGGGTAATTATATTAATGCTTTCATAAGTAAATGCAATATCTACCAAATGAAAAAGATGTATTTTATCTTTATAGCCGCTTTCTTCAGATTTAATACATAAACATTTACCTGACTCGTTCTGTCAATAAGAACAACAAAACACAGTTTTTATTCAACCTTCAATTCATTATTGTTTAACCATGATCTTCACGATATGGTGTACTTTTAAAAGACGTCCACATTCCTTGAACTCGTATTATTTCCGCATCAAAGACTTTGGTATTACTTAATTAGGTGTGTACGTGCTAGAACAAGTAAATGTGTAGCGATATTTATTTTATGTATCAAAACTGGCTGAGGAGGTAATATCGAACAATTTCTTCTCCTTCATAAACATTCTTTCTTTTCCAATAATAACGCACCGATGATGACTCTTGGTTCTGAACTCGATGTTATAACATAAAACTCAGGGGACGCTGTGTGTATGGGTTACACTCCCCGTATATTATTATTATTATTATTATTATTATTACTGAAATGTGTGCAGCTTGCATTTATGTTAAACTTTTTCACAGATATATGTCTCAACAATAATGGAACAGTTGGGAGTACATTCACAGAAGTGAGTATTATGGTGGCTGTACTGCCATAGTGTTCTGGCGTGTTTGCGGATTTAAAGAGAATCGCCAACACGCGAACACGAAAGAACGACAAATATACCTAATTCAAAAAGGGTCACCGATATAACAAGTTTTACATGTGTCGCCGCGAGTATTTCTGGTGTTTTATCGAGTTAGCGTCCTTCAAAACCAAAAAAATAAATAAAAAATGTATGAGCAAAAAAATGCCGGTATACCCGCCAGAACGGCAAAAAAAAGGCACCGAAACAACAGCCATTACACATGTCGCCCTTTTTTTCGATCTGGTGTGTATATTTGTCTTTTCGGCCTGTTGTTAACCTTCAAACCAGTCCACACGCCAACATAAGCGAACGAGATATATCCACTATAACAGCACAATATATGCGTATACGACGATTATTACATTTGTCGCCATTTTTGTCATAATGACATGTTGTCGTGTTGGCGACTTTTTAATCCGCCAACACGCCATAACAATATGGCAGAAAATCAGACACCATTTGGGATGCTAATTCTCCAAAGAAACCGCAACAGTAACTATTCTTACTACTGCGCATACTAGTTTACTTATTTAAAATACATGTCCTTAATAATAGATACATGAAACACACTATGACGTCAATTTGGTTTGAGAGGATGCTTTTTTTTCTGAAGAGACTCTAGATACATGTAATACACTATGAATACACGTCGATTGTTCGTTTGGCACGAGCTGTTTTTGAACAACACGATTGTCCAATATTTAATAAAGGTGCGATGTTACAATTACGTACGGATGTGGACCTCTTGCATGAATCGTTCACATAATAAAATAGAAACTATATTCTATACTGACCATAAACCTATTTGCTTTTATGTAAGCATTGCTATTTAAAGTGTAGAGTTTATAATGTATGCGAAAACGTTGACATATGCGAAAACGTTGACAATTCGTTCTACTTTTACAGAAATGATAAACGTCGTAAGTAAATAAATCATGTAACTGTAGAAAGCAGGACGGTGTGCCTACAGTTTACATTTTAGTAAATATGTCTTCAAGCTTTTATGTTAGATTGCGGTTACCACAATAATTGAAAATCGGATATGGGTAACATCACATACATCTTTTTTTTCCCAAAACAATCACGCAATCATATGTGCATGTATTCGATGGCCTAAGATGTATCCACAATGAGCACACACTTTTATTTACGGATTGACATTCGGAATATCGTAACAAGAAGCAACTACGACAACATTGATTTATATAATATATGACTTACAAAAGTAATAATACATTATTTTGTGACCATCTCATACAATTACTAATGATTTTTAGTCGTGAACTAAATAATAAAACTACAAAGATTTAATAATTCAACAACGTTATAATTGCTTTCCAGTTGAAAAAAAAACAACACATATTGCTGCCACGTTTGCATTAGGTTATTGTCTTTAAAATTAATTCTGAAGAGCAATACTTTCAATCATTATTAATTTTAACCAATTGGCGAGAACAAAATCGGAATAATTATGTTTACAAATCATACTTAAACAATATTAAAATCAGTTTTATACAAACTAGATTAGAATTGAACCCGAACACAAATCGAATTTACTCACAGCTTTCTTGCCAAAAGCCAAGTATGTCTGTAAAAGGTTACCGTACTCAGTTCTGACAACGCCTAAAAAATGTATGAATAAGTTACATTACAAATAGCTAACAAATGAGTTTTATGTTGCTATTAACACGTTGCAATATGTGCAATATGCTTACTTTTCATGACAACCGTTTCGCTACATGACTATTCACACTTTATTTCATTGTGCAATGTCACAGAATTATAGAATAATTCAGTAACATCAATGTTTCTCTGACCTATCATCATCCACACATATCTCTAACATCGATGGCGATCTAGAACTATATAAGTGGATAGCAAATGTTTTCACGACTTATTATATTGCAAGCATGACCTTGAGAAGCAAGAGTCAATAGTACATGAGTGTTTGCAGGCAGATATTGTATGAAAACGTATGTATACGGGCTTATTGTATTCTACAACGACGCACTATAAGAATTACTAGCTTTAATAGTAATCACTATCTGAAATTGACATCACGAGAGGGGATATGCTACAAGGACATAAAAAAGCAATTGATCAGCAGTTACAAGGCTTTATAATTCTACCGTGAATACCTAATATGCCATTAAACTGTAGTTCAAGCATGATTGCGAAAGATGGGATTGTGTTTTCTACTGACAAATATAGACATTAGATTGTTTCCAATTACAAAATATGCAATTTTAAAGTTCGAGAAATCAAAGTTGACAGTAACGAAGTTGTGATCTAAGGTTAAAGCATGGACATGAATTTTTGCCTATTTCAATAAGTTGTTTTCGTTTAAATGTTTTATTTCTGAATCCTTGATTTAAGTACCTTTAATAATTGAGCTTAAAGTTTGTTTATATAATGTACTTTAAAAACAGGAAAAGAAAGAAAATAAAACCGCTGTGTTTCTCATTTTTATTTGGTGTCACATCAATGTAATTGTGTTATATCAGTTTCTGTAATAATTCCCTATTCAGTTTGATGAGTATTTCTGTTTTAAAAGTTGTTCTTGTACCGTGTATTTGAATACGTGACTGATATGTGACTTAGTAGTGGGTAAATAACTCATTATCGTGTGTCCATCTACTACAAATACTTACTATTTTTAGTCGTGACTTAAATCATGAAACTACGTAGATTGAATACTCCAAGAATGTTATACATGTAGCTGCTGTCCACACGTAAATTTGTAAACACGTATATTGCTGCCACGCTTGCATTTTGCCTTTGGTTTAAACATGTTTTTGGTTGTGCAATAATTTTAATCATTATTAATCTTAAACAACACAAAGTCGCTGAAATTATAGTTCCTGTTTTTAATTACCAGCTATGAATAATATCCCAACGCACGTCAAATTTACCAATAGCTTTCTTGCTGAAAAAGCGACGTGTGTCTGTCAAAGGTTACCGTATTCAGTGCTGCCAACGAATCAGAAATGCGTGAACAATTTATATTACCAATAGCCAACACGCGAGTTATATATTGACATTACCACTATAACACTTTGCAATTTGTGCAATAAACATACGTTTCATAACAACCGTTTCGCTACATGACTAATCGCACCTAATTTAATTAAGCAATGTCACAGATTTATAGTATAGGTCAGTAGAATCAATGTTTCCTTGCACTATCATCATCTACACATGTGTCTCACATCGATGAATATCTAGAACTACATTACGAGAAAGCAAATGTGTTCATGACTTCCTATATTGCAAACATGGCCCTGGGAATCAAGAGTCAAAAGGACAGGAGTGTTTGCAGACACATATTTTATGAAAACTTATTTATACGGGCTTATCGCATTTCGCAACGACGCGTTATAAGAATTACTTGTTCTAATAATGTTCACTATCTGAAATTTACATCACCAGACGGGATGTATTTGTATTTCTGTTGACCTTGCAGTCAAGGATTACCCATAAAAGTGCAAGCACTTATTTTCAATCGGGTTCTTTGGTTTAGCTGAAGAGACAGCAAGCAGAAGAGACAGTATTGAGATACAAGGAATCCGGGTGCGATATAGTGTAAAGCACCGATACACGCGAGAATTACCCGGGTTTCATACCACTACATCTCTAGTTGGGTGGGAAACACTTGAAGCATTTCTGAAATTTCAAGTGCCCGGCCAGGGATTGAACCCACGACCTCTGGAATGGTAGACCAGAGTGTTACCACTCGACTACCGCACCACCCTGCGCTTCAAGGAAAGAAAAAAAACATTGATCGCTTAATATCAATGCACGGATTAACAAAGACTGCATTGGAAATGAAATTATGTACCGAAAGATTCAGGGAATTTAAACATAAGGTATAGCTAGGATAGAAACAAATACTCTTCAAAACGGGATTGGTTTTTATTTTCGAAACAGAACTTGTGATTTCCTTTATGAAACTCAAAATCCCTATACCGGCTTGTAATGATTCAATTCATTTTTTCCAGTAAATCATCTCTACTAACTAAAACATTTCATTTTCTTCCATTCTTAAACTAAACAAAAACACAGAAAGAATAGACGTAGAACCAATAAAATCTACTTTAGAGTTGAATATATACATGCTGAAAATGGTGCGCTAGTCATTAACACATTGTTCTGAATAATTTAATAATAGGTGTATACGTCCATGCTTGACATGCCTTTCAAATAGCTTTAGGATAATACAGTTAAAGAATATTCTTTATTTGAAGACTTCAGTCTATTCATCGTGTGTTGAGTACACCGGCTAAATGCTTTCGGATTAATGATAACACCCTGCATTGAACGCGTATTCATGTTCACGACGCTGTTTGAGCTCATTATTTAAAGCATATTGGTGAATGAAATTCTTATATATGTGGACAAAAACAATCAGGAATTCAGGAAAAACACTAACACATGTTTTCATGAGCTCGAACACTAAACTTCTGCTTGACATAATAGTTTAACATCAGGTTGACTAATAATATACAAGGACAGAAACACCTTAGGTTAAATAAACAGCTGTTTTCTTGTCATTGCTTCTGACTAAATTGAATGTTAGTATGTACTTATGTGAATAATGCTCCAATGAAGTCGAGCATTTAACACATTGATTTTAATTATGTAATGCTTTACCATGATCTGGAATTTTAACTATATAAGGCCTTTTTGAAATCTCGAAAAAAGAGCGGATTTAGATTATACATGTTTCATCTTAATGTTGTAATTTTGTTCTTCTGGTGATTGTACCACCATTTAGCAATAAAATTGCAATGAAACCGATGTAATTTAATGCTATGCTATGAGCTAAAACTTTATTTACCCTTGTGCGTCTTGTGATTCTGTCTTGGCTAAGTTTGAGGTTTGGAATAATTTTTTAATCGGTTTTAGCCCTAATGCGTGTTTACATCGAAAGTTCAAATGATGACCCACAAATGATTCACGTTTATTGTATTTCTGTCGTGAAATTTTTACCTCGTCACGTGCATATTTTTCTTGAAGTGATTATTCTCAAGCTTAGTGCGACGTTTCTCATCCCATCAAAGTGGAGTACCAATTCTTTGCATTAAACGTTCCGTTCTAAAATGGTGGCCAAGATTTAATGATGTTTATGTTCAATGTCAGAGTGTATGTATCTGTTAAATTTTGTAGGTTAATGTTTTGGTATTCATTGAACTTCATGAAATATACATACATGAGTAGAATGCCTGGTCCTCACAATTACTTCATATAGACAATTCCTTTTATATAGATTTAAAAATAATGAGTAATTACTTTAATTCAATCTTGAGTCAATTGTTGTTTTTTAAACTTATCTTGTATCTACTAAACAACTTTAAACGTAATTACTAGTTTGGAAAAAAACCCACAAGCATCACATCTTGCAAGAAATATATTGCATTCTCGGCTCGGAAAAGTTCCCCATCTACAACTTTGAATCTCTATACACCATAATCCTTAACTCAACCAAGGTTAATGTACAACTACACATTTTATTAATTTCGACTACGTATCTTATTTCGCCATAGAACATGTAATCAAGTCTGGAACAGTCATAGTATATAGTCCTTGTCAGACTCAACATTTATAAAGAAATAAAAACATGCGGAATCATCAGAGAGGCTAACTAACTGATTAAATTTCATGCTATTATTGACTGTAACAGGATCAATACACATACAGAATAATGGTTTGTCGTCGTCGTTACTAATCATAAATAAAACACATAAGATACACACATCTTTACATTGGAACATGTTAATTGTTACCGTCAATTCATTTTTTTGAAAACATGATGGCCAGGATATTATGTATTTTATTACGACTTGCAAATTCTTTGAACTCGCATTATTGCCGGATCAAAGACTTTGACACTAATTAATTAGGTTCGTACGTGCAAGAACAAGTAAAATAAAAAGGAGAAAATATCGAAGAGCGTAACTACTATTGATTTGTTTACAAGCCGAATATTGACAGGTTACAGAGACAATTTGAAATCATAGATCACAATCAGCACGTGCTACATCTAATTACCCAGCTCATTTGTGACAATTGGCTTTATTGATGAATGTCTAATTTGTGTTTCATGTATCATGTGTCTTTATTATATGCAAATTTTCAAAATAAGGTGACTAAATTGTTAAAATTGCATTCCTTCAATAAATAGTTTATTTGAAGTAAGAAGAGTGTAGGAATTTTGATGTATAAAATTCGAAGAGAAACTAAAGCGAATTCAATTGAAATAAAGCCATGAAAATGTTCGTTTTCGTTTTATCAACAACACATCATCACACACCAATATATACACGCATAATACATAACAATACTGTGTTGCTGTTATAGTAGAACTCTTTTTTTGTAGCTTCAGACCCTTTTATAAAAAACAGCATAGATATGTGCATACTCCATTACCAACGAACAGATGATAAATATCTGTTCTGAAATCGATGTTATTACATAAACATCAGTTTATCATGCTTATTGACCTGCTTTCAGCTTGCAGATATGATAATCATTTTCACAGACATAGGTCTTATCGATGAAGGAATTACGCGTCTTAAACTGAAACTGTAATGTATCGCAGATTCAGAGATGTCTGTTTTGTTCTAAAGGTCATGTGAAAAATGAACTTGCGGGATGTTTTTATATTATAATACCATATAAATGTTATTCAAATCTATATGTTTATAGGTGTAAAATTGCTGATTTTCCTCTTACATGCCCTTGTATTTCAAGATAGAATACTTTCCTTCCCAGAGGAAAGAGGTCTGGGTTTAAATCCCAGTGGGGGCTAAATCAGAGGATGTTTTATTTGTAGAAAAATGATTATATTTGCTCAACTTTGTCCCCAACTTAACCAAATAACTCTGAAAATTTCTTTAAAATTATGCAGTTTTTGCACATTCAATTATGCAAGAAACATGTATAATTTGAGGGTAGACTAAGACAGCAAACTTAGAATGGACATCCATTTTGGTTTTCTTTTTTAAGTCAATACAGCAATAAATGCATTCAGGAACACATATTTAAATTAAAAATGCAACAAACAGAGGACATAGTCAATTAAATAGTTAATGACTAATTAAAATAATAGTTTTAGTTATGAACATTGTTCTTGATAAAATCACAATTTTATTACAACTTCAAGTGAGGTTCATACTTTCACTTGTTTTCCTTTATTCAATTTTTGAGGTTGGGGTTATTTATCATATAACCTCATTGTGGTTTTGGTATTTAATGCCAATTTAAAGTTTAAAGGGGCATTTAATTGTGTTATAATTTAGATTGTTTTTTTTTTCTGCGTGCACGCTTCATAGATTGTGACTTGTTAATATTAAATAAGTCTCTTATTGTGCGCTATTTACAGCAATCAACATATCTGTACTATCAAGATTGGTGTTGTTGGAATGTGACTCGAATATTCTGTCCAACGCTATATTGGAAAGATTTTTGTTGGATTACCGTAAACTGTAAATTTGTTCATGAGCGCACCCATTCAGTATATTACTGAAGTCCCTTCAATAAATTAAATTATTTTTTTTGTGTGTGAAAATTGTGTACGTTGATTTTTTTTGATTTTTTTTACCGAGTAGTGGAAATAGTAATTAATTTTGTTTCTTTACACATAATTAAACTAAATAAGTTATTTGACATCATGGATCGTACAAAGCTAATTGATGTGGATGCTGTGTATGAGGATGAATTGCAAAAGCTTCCTGGTATTGGTCCCAAAGTGGCCCAATCTATTATAGCGTACAGGGGAGTGAATGGTAACAATTTTTTTGTTCATATCCAAACAATTTTTGGCATTTTTTTTTCATACCCAAAATTTTCGTACCAAATTTTGTTTTTGTTACACATTTTTTTGGGGGCCATATTTCGTACCCCATTTTTTTTCATACCAAAATTTTTGTACCCACATTTTTTTCGTACCCAAATTTTTGTTTCGTACCCAAATATTTTTTTTGCATAACTTTTTCATACCCAAAATTTTCGTACCAAAATATTTTTTAGGGCATAACTTTTTCGTTTCCAAAATGTTCGTACCAAAATTTTTTCATACCCAAAATTGTTGTACCCATATTTTTTTCGTACCCAAAATTTTCGTACCCACATTTTTTTTCGTACCCAAAATTTTCGTACCCACATTTTTAACCACTTCATTCCATAAAGGCGAAACCCTTAAGGTGTCGCAACTCTAGTATCTGTTCTGAAATCGATGTTATTACATAAACATCAGTTTATCATGCTTATTGACCTGCTTTCAGCTTGCAGATTTGATAATCATTTTCACAGACATAGGTCTTATCGATGAAGGAATTATTGTAGCATTAACAGTAGGTTATGGAAACGTATATGGTACACCCTGATGCTGTGATGATGTCAAAATTCTATGACGGCATGATATGAGAAAAGTGTCATGGCGTAAAAAATAACTCAACGTGTCGACTAAAACTACGATGGGAAGTCATTTTTACAATTGCATGACGCCAAAAATTATGTTGATTTGAAGACTTTGGATAAGATTTCAAGACTAAAAGAACCCGCATGTTGGCATAACAGCCTAAATCTCTGACGATATTTTATCCTTCAGCCGTTCTGTACACAACACATAAATAGTTAAATATGCAGGAAGGCTAAAGGATAAAATATCGTATCTTTTACTCCACGGAAACATCAACAGAAATTATTCTTACTACTGCGCACACTATCATACTAATTTAATATAAACTATCATTCATTGTATCTATGTTTAGCAAGACCTATTGTTTGAGTGTTTATGTCGGTTGTCAAAAGAACATTATTGGGTATTGCGATTGACATTTCCTGAATACTAGATATATGAAGCACAATATGACGTCAATTTGGTTAGAGGAAATGCATTTCCCGAAGAGCATTTAGATAATACACTATGACTTCACATTTATCTAGCTGTGGTGTGGAATGTTCATTTGTCACGAGCTGTTATCACGTTTTGAACCAAAATCAAGGTGTGAGGATACAATATTGCGTATGTAGGGGACCTCGTGCACGTCTCATTGACATAAAACCATGTAAATGATTTTATATTCTGACCATCAACATTTTTTTTCTATTTTAGCATTGCTATACACAGTGTAGATGTTTTAATGAATACGCTAACGTTGGCAATTCGTTCTAATAATATAGAAATGATAAACTTGGTTTACATGCAATGAAGTTACTGTAAAAAGCTGAATGGTGTTGGTACAGTAAAACGTTTTGTAAGTGAATCTTGAAGAAATATGTTTACATTGAGGTAACCACAATTATCGTTCATCAGAGCTGGGCAAAATTACAAAAATCTAAAATATTTTTCCAACCAATAAAGCTATCATACTTGCATGTTTTCAAAGGACACTGATCTATCACAATGAGCGCTGACTTTTATTTACGCATTGTCATTCCAAAAAGCTGAACCCGTACTTACTTTCATTGAATTGATTTATATCCAATATCTGACTAACTAGTGGGTAAATAATACATAATCGTGTGTCCATCTTCTACAAAATTAAAGTCGTGAACTAAATCATACAACTACGTAGATTGAATATTCCAAGTGCTATAACTATCTATTTTTAAACACGTATATACTTGCATTATGCTTTTGTGATAAAAACGTATTCGTTCGCTCAACAATTTCAACCATTAGTAATCTTAAACAATCGAAGAAAATAAATTCGGTGAAATTATATTTACAGGTCATAATTTAAAATTATAAAATTAAATTAAGTTTATACCAACCAGCTATGAGTTAAATCCGAACACACATCCCATTTACCAATAGCTTTCTTGTTGAAAAACGAAGTGTGTCTGTCAAAGGTGAACGAATTCAGTGCTGCCAACGCATCTGAAATGCATGAATAATTTATATTACCAATAGCCAACACGCGAATAATATATTGACATTAACACTTTGCAATATGTGCAATATATTTACTTTTCATGAAAACCGATTTGCTACATGACTAATCACACTAAATGTCATAGTGTAATATCACAGATATACAGTATAATTCAGTAGAATAAATGTTTCTTGGAACTATCATCATCCACACATTTGTCTCACATGATTGAAGATGTAGAACTACATTACGAGATAGCAAATGCCGTTCATGACTTTCCATATTGAAAACATGACCTAAGGAATCTAGAGTCAATAGGACAGGAGTGTTCGCAGACAGATATTTAATGAATACTTATTTATTCGGGCTTATCGCTCTTTGCAACGAAACGTTATTAGAGTAACTAGTTCTAATAGTGTTTACTATCTGAAATTGACATCACCAGACGGGATGTGATTCAAGGAAATACATTGATTAGCTGTTTGAAGACTTAATAATTCTACCGTGAATACCCAAGATGCCATAAAAATGCATTGTAATCATGATCGTGAAAGATGGGATTTTGTTTTGTATTTATAAAGTGAGAAATATATGTTTTGCATTTTACAAAATATGCTTTGGAAAGTTCGAGAAATCACGTTGAGAGTAACGAAGTTGTATTATAAGATTTAAGTATGAAAATGTATATTTTACCTATTTAAATGGCTGTTTAGTTGTTTTATGTCTGTATCCTTGATACATGTTCCTTTAATAATTAAGCTTCAATTTTTTCTATATAATCGACTTTTAAAACAGGAAAGGATAGACCATAAAACCACACTGTTTGTTATTCTAATTTGGTTTCAAATCAACGTAGTTATTATATGCGTCATATCAGTTTCTGTAATGATCCTCCATTCAGAGTTTAGTTTGTGTGTTTCTTAAGGTTGTTGTTGCAGCGTGTATATAAAGATACTCACGCTTGGTGCAAAGTTTGCGCACAAATCTTAAATTTGTTTCTATTCACACAATGTACATTGTGGTACTATCATAAAAAATTTGCATCTTAGAGGAAAATAAAAATAAAAAAACTATGCGCAAATACCATGATAGACAGTAAACTTATTTTAAATTAAATAATCTTACAATAAACATCTTAACATCTCATTATTATGTTGGAACACATATTTTGTAAGTTTTTGTAAATGTTTTCTGAAATTATATTTCATTATTAAATGGAATATAACTTTACAACTTAAACTTTTTTAAGTGCGCTTATTTTGTTTTAAAGTAAGACGTAAAAACGAATGTTTTGTATATGCCATGGGTTGCTTCCTTACGACATTTGACTGGTGAAGAGTGCGTCTTTCCTAGCGATGTCTCTGTTGGTTCCAATTTTAATCTATTTGAAAGAATAAGATGAATTAGGTTATGTTACCTACGTGCAGTTTCAACATCTGATAGAATAGTATAATTGTATTGCAATACATTAACAAAAATAAAGCTGTTGAAAATATTGAAAATGTATGCATACACTATGTACGGAAGTTTTCAACAGCGAATGTTGTTCGTCTGAAAACGAAACCAAAACGCCACCGTTACCAAGACAACACTCTAGATTAATCTTCCAACAATGAAATACAAAAGTCATTTGCGCTTTGTAATCAGTTAAGCTAAAATCGTTTAATCTGATTAATACGAGCGCGCTTATTTATTCTCTTTTTAAAGAGAATTCAGTGCTATATAAACGTTCACAGGAAATACTTTTTCAATAATTAATCTTAAGCTTTTAGTTATATGGGCTATTATTCGTTTGCGATATATATATTGCTAATACAAGTGGCTGGCATAAATAGTTTTTTTGTATGTTTCCTGTATCATGTGTATCGTATGCCTTGTATGAATTTAATTCACGAATAAGTTTAACGGCAAAACGGTTAAATGACCCAAGAACAACTATAAGATACGTTCAAGAACACATGTTTGTTTACAAATAAGATTGTTTATAACGATTACTATTGAAATGGCTAATCAACTTAAAACGTGACATGCAGAAGAACACCTCATTTATTGTTAATGCATTTTTCATTATATCTTGCAGAGTATAGAGTTATGATGTGGATGAATTCAATCGAAAAGGCGTGTTTGTGACAAAGTAATTTTTTATAAGCAAATTTAATACGATAATTCGATAATATGTTTGAATCAATTGAAATACAAATGTCAGGGAGTTATAATAATAACTATCATGCATTCAAGTCTTTTTCTCTAACGAAAACATGTTTAAACCCTCGCAACGTACTGGAATGAGATTTAAAAGATTGTCCGTCCGTTCGTTTGTCTGAACGTTTGTAAATACCATTTCTGGGTCTGATCCATATCTCATATCATATACCCTTTGAAGAATTTTCAAGAAAACTTAAATATAAAGATAATTGAGACAATTTTCCAAATGCGTGAGTAAACCATGGCGGCTCACTCTCGATGTCACTACTGAAGTTCAAATAAGTTCAGCCTCCATTGTTTGTTACAGCCTGAGTCTATTTGGAGGATTATAGTGTCCTTCATGTTTTGCTCATTGCGGCAAAACACAGAAGGCATAAACCAGTCACGCTTACTCCATATGAATACCACACTTAAAGGTTTAATCTTTATACATGTGTTTTCATGCACGGTCAATAATCAGCCTCTGAGACCTTTAAAGGAGGTTATTTAGCTTGCCTAAAAACATATCCAATTAAGGCAATGTGCATTATACGCCAAGCAGTCTCATCACTTTAATGTCAATGCTTTCGCTTTTAAATATGCTTTATCATAAATAACATAAACAAAATACACACTTATATATCTAGTAAGTAGAATTTAAAAGACGTAACATGACTACAAATTGTAAAAGATGCATTGTAAAAACAGCTTACCGTATGGAATTTACAATAATACTCAACGTGATTATTTTTATTTTATATAAAATCGTGATGATATAAAATTTAATGTTTATTATGAAACTATGCATTATCACTTATCCTCGATGTTCACTATACATGTTTATGTATAATTTAGCATTATAGCAGTATGTGTGTGCGTTGCACAACATAATGAATTACTCGATCACTCGCAATGTGTTGTTAAGATATTACTTTATCGTAGCATACTGAAAATATCTTATTGCATAATAAAGAACACAGTTTATTACTTGTTAGCCATTTTAAATTAGCTGAGGCCATTAAAGTAAATAGCTGCGATTTGAACTTAAATGTCTCCACGATTTTATTAATATTATATACAGTTAGAATCTTGTCGAACGAAATTAAGACGGGTGCGTATAATGGTCTACATAATATGAATGCACGAATTAACAGTTTCTTGTGTGACAATCATTGGTAAATATTTTCCGAAATTGGTTTTTATTTTCATAACCGCATTTTTTAATTTCCTTCTTGAACCTCAATGTTCCTGTACCAGCTTTATATGTCATGATTGTTTTTTATATATATAAAATCTCGCCCACGCATCCATTTATACCAGAATGCAAGTCTGGAACAGTCATTGCCCTTAAGAATTAACATGTCTGTAGAAATTAGCACACACGGAGTCATCAGAGAGGCTAACCAGCTGATTTAACGATTTGTAAATAAATGATAACATAGCATGACTGGCGTTTAAGGGATCAATACACAAACCAATTGATTGTATAGCTTGGTCGGTACTTATTCGTAAATAAAACATTAGGGATAAAAATATCTGTACATTGGAACATGTCAATGACACGCATTTGTTACACACTCACACTTTAATTACTTGAAGAAATTTTACGATAGTGAACATAAAAATTAAAATTGCAGATATGCTTGAACGGTCATTTAATGGACATAATCTTCGATTCTTTATTTTTGTTAAATAAACGAATTTATGTTGACCTCTAGAAATTAAAATGCATTTTGTATTTCGTGCATACAATTAATAATTGGCAATAGCATTGACTGTTACGCCAATCGCAGTTTTGGATTTATTTCTGTCTTCACGGACATGTTCAAAATTTGATTTCAACCACTTCTGCATTTCAGAACAAAACGTATGTTTCCCCATTTTCTAAATACAAATGCGTTAAATCATGTCCTGGCTGTATTATTCGTTATACGTAGTATAAGCAATTTGTATTAATTGTCTCACAAATCTACAGGACTGACCTACATCAGACCGATACGTTGCACAGACACATTTATTTAGGCTTATCGCATTCCTGTCTACATTTGTTCGAATGAGTTGCATACTATTGAGTTGTGTATCTAAAATTGATATTTTCAGACGGCGACAGTAAACGTGTTGTTTAATCAAAAACGTTGATCAAACCTTCCGTTTGAAGTCACGATAATGCTGGTTATGCGTGTTGTAATTCTGTGCTTGAATCACCGGTTTATAATTGAAAAATGAGTCGAGATAAATACCAAGCAATTGTGTTTTAAATAAGAGTTTAGCAAGGTATAACGTACCGTTATCACGCTGCTGTCCTAAGAAAGATCAAAATGACAAGTATTCGTGTCAACGTACGTGAAAGGTTGTTATAACATTGTTACGAAATATAAGTCGAAGATGATCATACGATATATCCATCAATCCAATTTCTGTCAGGAATGCCTGTCATAACATTATAAAGGTCGAATACTGTTATGACGAAAATGTGAATTATAATACAAATATTTATTTATGTAATGATGCTTAACGGGCATTTATCTAAGTGGATGTTCTGATTTCAACAATAACTTTCTGTTGGTTGATATTTCTATTTAGTTACTCCTGCACTCGGATTTGTTTTACACAACCTGATAACAACTCTATTGGAATACACGATGGTATCCATAATGCTTTCCCATTACCACCAAATGACCAGATACTAACCGAATTAAGGTCTGAATAGCCGAAGGATACAGACGAAAAATCAATTGTGATTAGCGAATGCACTGCAGAACATTAGCTGCCCCAGTGGTGTTCATCCCATCCGCGAAGTTCTTAGACACTTACAAACTGAATTTGATTACCACTAGCTCAGTAATTGAATATATTATTGGTTTTTCCCAATGTAAATTTTGTTGAATCGCAACGCGAGTTAATGACGGCAAAACGCAGACAATAACATGTGATACATTCTTAAAAAGCTCGTATGACTTTATATCCTGGTTATATGGAAAAATCCCTACATGTTTTTGTTTTATATGTATTGAATGATGTTTTATATTTGGTTGATGTTCGTCAGTAAAAGATCATCACCAAAATCATCATCAACAAAAGCACATATGTCAGTTTAAAAACATGTCTTTTGAAAGAATTTAGAAAATAACATGACATGTATTTAAAGGGTAGCAACCCCATAACATTTACAGATACATGACCGAATATTCAAAAACAAGCGAAGAAACAAGTTTCCAAAAAAAAAAGATTTTGTTTATCACGCTATCTAACAGTGGTTAATGAACTCGATGGCGTCATAAAATTGTTAAAGCCACCAAGAATGTAAAGTTACATGTACAAACGATCAAATTTCAATGACATAAGAAAAAGCAAAGAGGTTGCATATTTGGTTTGTAAATTTGTATTTAAACGAAAGGGATACAATAAAGGAACTAGCTTATGCTGCTTTTATTGGTTATTTTAGAAAATACGCCTACTAAGCACATAGGGAAATTACTATAACAAATATATGATAAAGTATGACATTATGCAGAAGAGTCTCGCACCCAGAAGTGCCTGTTCTGGCGGTGGGTGGGGGCACGAGTCCGCCCGGGGATGGGAAGGGCGTTACAGTAAAGTGACAAAAAGGCATTGACGGGACTGTCATTTTATTTACAAACATTCATTCATTCATTCAGACAGACAGTAAGTCAGTCGATCAAAACAGTCAGTAAGTCAGTCTGTTTTGTATCAAATCATTCTGTCATTTATTCTTCATTTATTCATTAATACACGTATTTAGTAATCACTTGAAGTATTGGTATTTTATTGCAAAAACTGTTCACTCTAGGGGCACAACGATTCTGTAGGAAATGTACATGTTCTTTGTTAATGTCAACCGTAAGGCATATTCAGTGCATAAGCTTTTGGGTCAACAGTGGGGGGGGGGGTAGGCGCGTCCTCTCCTCCNCGCGTGCTCTCCTCCCCCCGGTAAAACTGGCCCCGAAGCATGGGCGTAAGAATGAAATTTTGCCTCATTGAGGATATTATAAAGAATTGCACTAGCATTATGACAAGGATATATTTCCCTAACCGGGTAAGGAAAAACTAAAAACGAGGACAAAGTTGGCCCTTATTCGCTCACGTGAGGAGTGCTTTTCGAGATAATGTGTAGTTATTTTGCTTAATAAGTCTTTATACACTATTTGACCCACACGGCCAATGCAGTCTTTGTGAATATTTGAACAGTTATTTAGTTAATAAAGTCGAATTATATAAAATATTATAATTAATAGTATAAGTAAGAGCAATAATTTCGAAATATAATTCAATGTTGCGTGTAGTGAAGGCGCAGTGCCGCCTCGAACCATTACACAAGATGTTCTAATACCTGTGTGCTACCACTAGACCACGAAATCCTAGTATGATAAAGGGACAAACGTACGGCATTTAACCTGAACGAACAAAGCGCATTTCACACCTTATCATGCCTTACAAAAGATTCTTTTGTTCGCAAATCTGAAGGCTGAATGATCATTATTTATAGAAACGGAAACATACTATTCTGTAAGATAAACTTTAAAAAATTAAAACTGTAAAATGCAGAAGATAATAAAAACGACAATGTCACTTGAATACATATTTAACACACAGTTTAAACCTGAAACACCATGATTGTGGTGAAATAGTTAATTTGCCGTGCTGCCTTAATTAAATACTACATTTATGTTGAAAAACCGAAACTAAATCGAAGAATATAGCAAATTGCTAGAATAAAGGTTACCATACAGTAACTTGTGCGCTACACAAAGTGCAGTTCGCTATTGTGGATCTTTTAACTCTGTCCAGTGGACGGAGTTACCAGGGCTTTATGAGCCCACCATCATCGAGTACCGGTCGTGGTAGCCCGATGTCTTTCACATTCTTCTCTTTTCAACTCCTACTACCAGCCTCTCTTTCCTCTATATACCTTACTTAATTGATACGTGTCTTATTTCTCCTCTTCGTTCTCTATCCCTCAAGTACCTTTTTCCTCTTACACCTCTTCCCCTATCTGTGCTCTTTAACCACTTTCACTCCTCACGCGCACTCTTGCTCTCATTGCCTATTATTGCCCCAAGTCTCTACTCTCACCCAGGGATGTCTTTTTTCTCACTCCTCTCTGTCTTTACTCTCTCTGTCTCTCTTCTCTCTGTCTTTACTCTCTCTCTCTTCTCTATGTCTTTACTCTCCCTGATCCCTGGCTCTTTCTACGCTGTCTCCTTAACCCCTCATCACTTTTTTTCTATCTCTCTCTCTCAACTCTTCATAAAAATCTTTATTTTTTATTTTTTGGTATGGTAAATCATTTGATTTATTTACAAACCAGATATCGGGAATATCTTTAATAATATTGCTATTATCTTTAAACAATATTGAACAATTCGATGCAAAGTATAGGCGTCGTTCACGACGCCATGGAAAGATGCCGAGTGGGCGTAACGACTTTGATTTATAAACAAATTTTAAGTAGAGATTTGATTAAACGCATAATTTTTACAAACTGTTTTCAAACACAGCGTTAATAATTGTACAAAAGAGATCTTTTATAAATAGTAAAGGGATTTAAAGACTCAAGTCAATTTTCAATCACCATTTACACAAAACCCATAAGCAAGCATGTCTAGATATTCCGAAGATAATTAAGGATATACATCCTATTGCTTGATACTATCTGCTTTGCATACACATGTAAGTCGAATATGTTAAATGTAATTAGTTTCAATGATTATTCATGTACCTAAGCAGATATTCAGCAATACACAATATGAAAGAAAACGCACACATGCCGGTAAACGTTAGTAAATACAATAGAATTTTGAATGATATTAACACAGGTTATTTCATAACGGCATACACAATTACCAGATTATATGGTTTAGATTAATATAAATACGACAATAAATAAAAGTATTTGCTTGTAATTAACGAGTTTTACGCGAACGTTCTTGTTATCAAACATAAAATATTGCGGTAATTGTGAATATTACACATCTTAATAAATATACATAATTTATAACGTTCCAATAATTAGCTAGTACGCTTTCACATAAAACTGCATTAAATTAAACTGAACATTAATTGTTTGAGGTCCTTTACAAAAGTAGGAAATGAAATTTCCTACATTTCATATCTTGATAAACTTACGCAGTGACCTTTTCCCTTGCCGCTATCGGATTGGATAATACACGCACTGGAGGGTTTATGGCTGCACATTATAGATGCAACAGGAAGGATACCCCTGATTATTGTTAACATTGTTACATTGAGACTTTCAAATTGAAGTTGACGATCACGTACACACTAAGGGGCATATGTTCGTATCAAATCCTCGCAAACTAACGGCAAAACTGTCCGTTAAATTAAAACATATATTGTTTTTTTTTTTTAATTTACTTATTAAAATTGCCTTGGCAAAGATCAAAATGATAAGCGCTCATGGAAAAGGGCGAGCAAGATAACATCGCTTTAGAATATTAATGATGGATTTAAATTTTGACTGCATTTGTCAAGGATGATCCATGTGATAGACCCATTAGATAAATTTGCTGGCGCCATGAGCGTCATATTATTGAAAACGGTCGAAAAATACCGTTTATATGATTTGTCAAAAATGTAAATTATAACACAAATTCTGATTTAGTTTTTAAAATGCTTTCCAGGCATTCACGTAAAGAATGTTCTGGTCTGAACAATAACTTTCCTTAAATATATATGTATATGCATTCACTTTTCTAATCGGATTTTTGATACAATAAGTGATATTCAGTCAGTTGGAATACACATTATACGGCGGTAACCACCAATACCTAAATACTACAAACACATTGCCAGATGCTAAACAAATGAAGGTCTGAATAGCAGAACTATACAGGTGACGAAAACGCTGTGTTCAGATAAAGCGTTGCAGAATATTAACTGCCCCAGGGATGCTCTTCCCTTCCGGGAAATTCTTATACACTTACATACTTATTTGATTTCGCCCTAGCTCGGTAATTGATTTACACCGATAACTATTCAGACAGACCTGGGTAACTTCTGAAGTGTTCTTGGATTCCATTCCTCGCTGAATTTAGGCGTTTATTCATAAACGTTACAAAAACGCGTTTAACGACTTGTGTCATTGCTGTGTCTTAGTCCGAATCGCAACGCAATTTAATGACGGCATAACAAGGAAAATAAAAGGTGACATATACTTTAAATGCTCATATTATATTTTTTAGTTTTAAATTATACGTTACGATAGTATTATGAATTACCGAATGCCTCTCACAATCACACGTACACTGTGTTCAGCTATTTACCAATAAACCGACTAAATTGTCGTTTGTTAACTGTTTTTGCATTTAAATGGGACATGCATTAACCTTAAAAGAATACGTTTTCTCTTAACAATATAATAAGTTACAATTACACGAGGGGCGGATAATACAACGACAGGAAATATAAGCTTTAAAATCAAATCATGCAATAACGATTTTAACCGCATGTTGTGACTATCCAACAAAACGTAATACGGTACCAAATAATTAAACACGTGTAATAAAGAATAATATAATATATACTCATTGCATGTAAAGAAAACATAGAAAAGCGAAGAAGGGGTCATTCGCAATCTAGATTTCATTTATTATAAATTCCTACTGATAATTCTATTGAATCGTAAACGAAAGTCCCACGCGAACACTGCCAGTCGAGTGAAACATTTCAAGCACATTAGAAGACGAGTGTTTATGACCGCTGTAAACTTTAAAAAAAAAATCCGCTGTGACGTCAATTGTTCTTTAATCAATTTAAAACGCGACCGCCTCGCCAGCGAAAAAAGGTGGATTAATTGGTTGTTATTGGTGCGGTGGACCTTGCCAAACTAGAAACGTGCTGTTTGCTCACCAGTTAATTGTTTTCTCGAATCAGCATTAAATCAATCACTAATATGTTTTCCAGACGCGCACAAATATGAGGTTTATAAAAGTAGTCCATTAAAATAAAATCTGCTTCTAATACAGTTAAAAGTGTAATAAATGAAGACAAATGTGTGTTTAATTTTTGCTACATTTTGTTTCTGTGTGTATGAGTGTTTGTCGGTGTTGCCTTATTATCACCTTGTAAAATTTTTCCTATAAAATGTGTCATCTCTGCCGATGGACCTGTAGTGTAGCACGTTTAGTTCAAACTTTATCAGAATGTGTACAGCGTTTACTCTATGGCAACTACGCACGTGTATTCGTGAGAAGCTAAACTTACTCATTATTCTGTTTATAGTGTGAGAGAGTTAGCGCGAATTTCATTTTGCATCGTTCTTATTCCCCGTATTAAATTTCCAGCCAGTAGGCAACAACGCATATGTGGCACATACCAACGCCAACAACATTTTGTTTCTTTAATAAACCTTTTCGATTTAGCGACGAATTGCTCGATTTAGTTTTCAGAGACACTCTTCAAATTTGTTTATATCTGAAACCATGTCCGATCCAAGAACATTTTTGGTTGAAATAACACACTCTGGTCATGCCAGATTGCTTAAAACAGGAACAGAAATAATGAAAATATATGCGTTAAATGTTGAGTGACATCAGTACAGCTAATTTGATTGATTCTGAATGGGATGGTTTAATATCTGATAATATACATATTAGAATATATTGGTTTCTAGACACTATACATTTTAATTAAAAGTATATTTAATTAGCACTGTTTAGAAAAAATAAAGGTTACTGAACAACAGTCGCGTTATTTTATAGTATTATATGCATATTTTTGAAGTACAATTAACCAAGGGAACCGTGTGCTTTCATTTATTTTTCATTTTTTTTAAACCAAAATAACATAAAAAGCGTGATGTATTATATAAAAATACAACAACTATATCGTCAAAACAATCATGATATGTATTCGAAAGCTTCATTATTGCAATCAATACATGAGTAAACGACAGGTGACCACGTTATCTATTTAAATGTGTGAATTACCATTATATTCGCCTTTATTGGTACGTGTGTTTCTTTTAGTAGTTATAAACCATATGTCTCAGCACCATTAATGTTATAAAGCGCATAACATAATGCATTACCGCTCTCAACTGTTATTAAATGCATACATAAACTATCATGGTTGCAGATGTTGTTGCCATTAATGACGTACCTATGCGAAATCGAAATCGATTACATTTGACATATTAGTGTGTTTTCTGTTGGCATCCAGTCAGTATGCACGGCGTACACGCATAACTGTTTATGTTAATAACTCTGATTTAAGCAGATCGTTATGAATATGCTATGATATCTAGAAACCAATAGTTCCATACCAACCAATAGTAGAGCGTCTACTGTATAGCAAGTACAGTCAAGTTACCATTACCGGATCATTACCCATAGCGGATCACTTTGATGTTCAAGACCGCGTTTCTCGATAAATAGTAGATATTTTTAGATGATACTTTGCACACAGCATCTTCAAGGCCTGTTCTTTAAAACGCATTGATTGAGTCGTAATCGGAGCTACTCTTTGTCAAAGATTTCGATACGTTTTGCTGACATGTATATACGACTATGTTGACTTCCGTCTCGTTTCCAAATCGAGGTTGAACATTATTCGCGCCCACATGCTATAAATCCGTTGGGAAGTAAGAAGTAAACGCATTATTTTAAAAGCCATTTAGTAGTCTTTCTGCTTGCAAAAGTCTTTTTCAGTTTTGATTCGTGTTTAAGATTGTGCAACACCTTAAATGAAATGAAGAATTAGGGCAATAACGGATCAAGCGTGATAATATGCGTATTGTTAATATATTATACTAAAATTTATGCAAATCTTGTTGATTTTTTCAATAAATGATCTCAATCTTAATGTTTTATTTATGCTCCATGTTCAATATCGATGATTAGATATGATTCAAACAATTTACATGGTTTATAAGATGCCCATATATTTTCGATCTTTTTATAGGATTGTCAACAGATAATTGACACAAGAACACAATGCGTAAAGTGGAGATACAATATCACATATAGAAAACAACTAATAGCAAAAAATGAATATAATTTATAACTGGCCATGTAACTTGATCATTGTAAACAACACAGTTCATGTTTCGACAGTTCAAATAGCGTGTTAGATGCCCTCCTCAGTGGTTTCAATCACGTGATCCGTTATGGCTACAACTGATCCGTTAATGCATCAATTCTGAGGCGAAACAAAAGTATCACAAAAACATTTTGCCTGCGTTTAAAAATAAGACTATGCGCTGAAACAGTAAGCAAAGGTAATATTTCATCAAACAGGTGTATAAGAAGTCTCAAAACATTTATTGCTTTTCACAAAAACAACTTTATTGCGCTACTGATCCGGTAATGGTAACTTGACTGTATGCAGTTGTTTACGTAGTAATAGACGATTATTAAATATTATGTTAATGAAGATAAAGTGGTAGTGCGTGTCAATTAATTCAATATTATTCTCTTCCATTTTAAACATTTTGTTTTTCAAAATCAGCCTTTAGCGACAATATGATCGTTCTTTGTTTTGAAAAAAACCCAACAAACTACGTTAATTTCGGTTGATTTCGGAAAGCATTCCTGATGCGAGAAATAGAATTATCTGGTTGAGAAAACTTCCTTGAAAGCAGGACACGCAATCATTAAATGCTATTGGCTACATTTCGAGAGCCTGCAATCTTTCTTCTAGTATTTATTAGGTACGAATTGGTAAATATGATAATATTATAATGGCAATAACATAACGTTTGCCAATTGAGCATTTTATTGAGAGTCCAATACAACATGTTCAAACACGGGTAAAGTACGTTTGTGTTGCTTAAGTGTTGCAATTTGTAAAAAGCTAACGAATTTGCTGTACATGTCAGAGTTGAGTTTCAGATCTGAAGGAGAAGATTACATTTGCTTTGGGATTCGTAATGGCCGCTCTGCCAGTACCTTGCAAATATGCAAATGATGGGATAACACGATCATGAGAATAATGATTTCACAAAGAGATGTGATGTGCATGCGTGTTTTATTTTTACAGGTGCTATAAAGTTTCCATATGATTGTAGACTGACAACCACCTAAAGTCGAACTGATCCAAATGCCAGTCATTTACAATGTAGTTTCGGATAGGTTACACCTATGTGATGTTTTAACTTGAATCCGATAATCTTTACTAAATATTAATAATGCTTTATCAGTAACATTTAAGCATAACCTTATTGAAATACGTTTACTCATACATATGTTTGTTGAGTTCAAAAAGTATTCTACTTAGCGTTTTCTTTCCCGGGGAAGCGGTTAAATGCTCTCAGAGAACGGATTATATATATGGATTCTGATTGATAAGCTGACATCATGTACATTGCTCAACAGAACATTCAATAAGTGCTTAGATTATATAAATTGCCTTAACAGTAAAGTTGCTTTTTATCAAATGTTCTGTATTTAGACAAAGTCGATGAAATTTGTGCAGTATTAAGTTTGCCATAAACGCACATCTGTAGGTTTACGTCAATAACACAAATAAGTCTACATTAACAAAACACATCTTCAGGCAAAATTATACACATGAAAAACAATCACACAATATATATATTTATATATATATATATATANCAATTAATAGGTCTTTTTCAAAATCCGGAAACTACTCAACTTTTTAAAAGCGAAGCTTATAGAATACTACAATGATGTTTGAGGACTATAGTGAAATTATCTTTGCGTTGAGTTATCTTGAGCAACATTTTGAAATGGGTAATGATTGTGCAAAGGAAACCATGGTAAAAGAAAACGCTGCGACTTGAGCACACACAACTTTAATTTATTATTACTTCGCCAAAAAAACAATTACATTCATAAAAAACCCAGACGTTTCGTATAAAACTCCCTCCTTCTCCTTGGCAGAAAATAATATATTTCCATATTGACCTACGCATTTCAGTGCGACGCTAACTCTTGACTTACAATAAGACACTTTTTTACTTTTATAAAATTAACGAAAACGTTTTATCACTTTAAATGAAAATTATCACTAAAATTCGTAATTGTCAAGACAAATATTACTATGCAATCTTCATTTAACTTGCTTTTCTATCTTAGATATCTGCTAATCGTTTTTTTCCAACAAATAAACTAGCACATGATTTTGATGGAGCAATCACTTCTATGTGCTCAAAAAATACATATATAGCTTAACAAAATGTCGCATTCGCGTACTGTGTTTGTATAATCTATAGTAACTGTGATGCACATTGTGCTGTCTTATTTTTTAACCACGATAGATCAAACGCGTGGCGTATGGTATAAACACAACAACACATATGTATGATAGATTATCAAAACATGTATGATGGTTATAAAGGTTAATAATGCAATCGATACAAGAAAGTAAATGTATAAATTTAAATATGTGCGTTACCTAAATCTCTGTATCGGTAAATGCATTTCTGTGTATAGGTATACCGCATGACAATTTGTCTCAGCACCTGCAGTTTTACAGTGCGCAGAACATAATGCATTACTCATACCGCCATTTATGAAAGCATTCATTCATTTATCTAAGTGCAAATGTTGTTGTCATTAATGACGAATCTATATGAATACGTAGCCGAGTAAGTTTGATAATGAAATATTAGTTTGTTTTATATTTACAGTCAGTCAGCTTGCAAAGGTCAAATAACTTACTCAGTTTGTTTATGTCTACGAATGAAACTATCAAGATTTACTTTGAGGAGACGAAACAAACCACGATGTTTACACAGGCAAGGGATTATTCGAATTTTACGTCGAGTTTTATTGTCACCAGATAACATAATGAAGTTTATCAAATAGAAATTTCATCATGGGGGCCTAAGATCTGATATAACGAACTTGGAACGATCCCTCTTAAGTATAGGATGTTGATTTTTGCAGCGACCATCGGCAAAACTGATTTACTAAATGTTACGGATATGCGAAATGAAATGACTCAGTTTCACAAAAGCCAGTATATATTATGTGCTAAAATGCAGTACTCGTTATCTAAACATGCTTACACATAACAATAATAATGTAAATATGTCTAGACTAGTAGTTAATACATTTGTTTAGAGAAGGCCTGCTTATTGTAATGTCTGTTTCACCGTGGTCGATAGTGAGTTTCAAATATGTTTATCGGGTAGTCATTTGACTATTGAGTACTTACATGTAAATGTTTATAAAATTGAATACATATACTGCTTTTTTCGTGTTTAATTTTAATAACGATATCGTAGTATTAATATTTATTGCATTTCAGTAATCAATATAGCGAATATAAGTGGGAAAAGTGCTACGTTACGTATGCAAGAGGGTTTGAAACTAAATGCTTTTCATTGGCGGCCACATAGCAGTGATCCAACTTGTGGTCATTTGTGTTATATGTTTTATGTTGTGTTTGTCCATACATTAAGCATCCAGTGTTCCTTACATAATTTGAATGAAAGCTGTTTGGGTTTCAAACAGTTAGACCATAAATTCAAACAACATGATATGCATGCACTATGATACCATGTGCGATACCAGTACTTATATAATGTAGTAATTAACCGAGGATATACCTAGCAACTCATACGCCCAGTCTTCATCTGTATTTCGTATTTTACTAAACAAAATCGTTACATGTTACGTTCCATGACAGTAAATGATGACCTCAGTAATGACGCCGTTTCCATTTAGCAAACAAGGAAACTCCAGAAACAATATCAGGAGAGAAATCCTTTTATCACCATCTACTTGAAACTTGAAACTTGAAACTTGAGCATTTGATTGAACGCCTATTTCTACGTATAAACATATTCAATGGCGTTGTACAATAGAGATAAAAACACAAATTAAACACAAATTAAAAACATACAATAATATGGAGTGACACAGCAACCGATCCACAACAAGCGAGCGAGGCAATCCCCATTCACAAGTCACAAAACGAACAACAGTGCCAAGTATCAAACACGTCTATACAAAACATTGATCAAAGGTACATCACGTATGACCTTTAAAATAATGCAAAAAAGTCATCGAAAAAGTAGGTATTCAGTTGTTTTTTGAAAGTGTCTATTGAAGTACATTGTCTTAAACTCAAAGGTAGGTTGTTCCATAGTTTTGGACCTACAGTTCTTAAGCTTCTATCACTGAATGTTCTTTTCTTGTTGAACGGTACATTAAAACAGCCTATTGATGATGCTGATGATCTTAGATTACGTTTAGAAATCGGAGTGGATAGAAGTTCGGTCAAGTAGGCAGGAGCATTACCAATTGAACAGTTAAACATGTATGTAAGAATTTTGAATTCGATTCTAGTCTTGATTGGCAGCCAGTGCAGGTCGTGAAGTGATTGTTTTGAACTGTCACTCTTTCTACGGCTTAAAACCAATTTTGCGCACATATTTTGAACACGCTGTAATTTTGCCAATTCACACTGGGAGATGCCGTACAAAATAACGTTACAGTAGTCCAAATGTGAAATGACTAAAGAAAGAACTAGTGTTTCTGTAGCGTCTTGCGTTAAGAATTTACGAATGTTTTTTATTTTAAAATAATTCAACATTGCAGATCTACACTTTCTCTTAATGTGTTCCTTGAAGTTCAGCGTTTTATCCAGAAAAGCGCCCAGATATCTGATGCTACTTTGTCGCTTGATCTTGTCACCACATACATCAATGTACTAGGTGTTACACTTATTTATTTGAGGGCGACTTCCAAACACTATTTATTTAGTTTTTGAGTACTTTCATAACAGCAACTATAAACAATAAAATATTACAACTGGCTCACCGCCATGGAACGGTTAATGCAAAGCATTGGAGATTTAACCGGTTTGACGGCTAGCCGAACTTCACTCTAATCCCAGAATAAATCTCATACTATACGCGCGTCAAAAACGGTTTTCATTAAATATACCTAGTATGCAGACAGAAAAAAAAACATATATGACCATTTTAGTGTCTTTATGTTGTTATAATCGGACATATATTAAAAAGATTATGATATAGGTTTGTAAGTTGTTAGTAAGAACAAGTATAACAAAAAAAGTGTAAACAAAATATGATTACATAACACACAAGTGTTTTATGTGGTAGAACGTTAACTTTAACACAATAGTATTCATTATTTTAGATTTGACAATGAAATTTAATGCAATAAGCAACGTCGGTATGTTAAATTATACACGTATTTTGATTTAAGAAGCGAAGAACTAAATCAAATGCAAGGTTTGTGATTCTGTGTACGAACCTATTAGCTGTTTGCTATATAAGCCTCAACAATACGTTTCAATCATATCCACATGTAATTTTATTTTAATTAAAACTGCATGTCAAGACATGTCCGTGTTGTGTTGTGTTGAACAAAACATTATTCCGAAACAAAAACTGTCTTTATTACCATTTCTCGGATAGAATAATTGTTGTTTATTAACAAAAAAAGGATAAAGCGACATTATTTTGAATTCTTATATTAAAACATAATTTACTACTACAATGACAACTATATTATACAGCTTCACTTATCAATCAATTGACGACTGAAATGTGCTGCCCAAGTGTTAAAGAAAATCTACGTACAATTTATTATAAACATCCTGCAGACAAATAAATTTAAACTCATAAATTAACGATGGAAACCCGTACAGTAGGGTGTTTGTGTGTGATTCGTTTAAGTCTCTATGTGTCTTCACGACGTCATTTAGGGGGAGGGGCTTACAGCAGGACGGGTCAGTGTGACATTTAAAGTATCTTTCAGTGAATTTAACATTTGACTAAATGTGAATTATTAGAATTCATTCTACTGCCTTCATATGTTTTTCTGTTTAGCTAGGGTTACACTAATTTGACTTAACCGTTCCACTTTCACGCTACCGGGTGATGATTGTAAATCACGAATCGAAAAGTATGTGAAATTAGTTGTATTAATATATACGATGCAGCCACGTGGGTAAACAAATCAAAGTTATACATTAAACTGTTCGAATATTTTAAGGATATATGGAACATTATTAAAAACAACTTTTTCCTCATCATGTTCTGTCGACAACTTTCTGAAATTTATGTTCGTATTTAAAAAATAACGTTCTCAAAAGTGTTATGTATATGCAGACACTTCTCCAGACTGAGAATCTGGTAGAAAAAAGACCCGATAATGAATCAATAAATTTCGATAACGTTTCACATGGATGTAACCATCAACGAATTTCCCCAAATCACAACAAAACTAATTAATAACGGTATGATTAGAAATGCGACACAGACGAAGAATCAATTGCGATAAGATCAATTGCGATAAGCAAATGCATACATCGCTCTACATTAACCGTCCCAGCGGTATTGTATTGCGACTAATGCCTCCACTCCGACAAATTCATATATACTTGATTTTTGCTTATCTCGCTAATAACTTTATTACGATATGCACGTAGACCGAGTTATGGTGTAAACAGGCTTTGTTAACTCCCCAAGAGTTCTCGTATACCAATGCTCATATATATTTGTTTCTGTGTTTGCCAAATAATAAAGCATGCAATTATGTCATTTATGAATTTCTGACTTGTATCCGAATCACGACGCCAGTTGAATGAAGGCATAACGCAGACATTAAAAGTTCTTTAAACTATAATGATTTAATAACTTTGTTCTAAGGTTTTCTTGCAATCATGTCACAATGATGTAACATCGACAGGCCAGTGATTGCCAAGCTTGTTGTCCGCTATTGGTTAATCAACCCTAATTGTATTGTCGTTTGGTATATCGGTGTAGCGCCTTAAATCGGGACGTGAATACGCACTGAAGGTGCATAAACACACAGATAAAACTAGTGGAAAATAGATTATTGAGTCTGTAATACAGATATACGAGCTCGAACAATCATTACAATAATACATGTAACAACGATCTAAGATATTTCTATATAAGCAACGATACATGGCATTCAAGAATTCGACACATAATGCAAAGTTAAGTATATACCATACTATTTATGCATACAAACAACAAATAAATAGTCGACATTAGTGAACATTCAAGACTGCAGTTCCTTTAAATTTCCCCGAAATTGGGTCAAGGTCACATTTAATATTAAACATGAGTAACACGAGATCTCTTCAGGTTTTGGGAATATTTTAAGCGCATTTGCAGACGTGGGATAATGACCGCAATAAATTTGAAAATAGTTCCGAAGTGACGTCAATTGTTTCTAAATCCATGAACTAATCAACATCCTCTAAGTGTTTAATTGCAGGCCTTTCCCACACTAGCGGCATGTTATTTTGTTCTCATCAGTAAAAGCGATTCTCAAATCAGCAACATGTATACAATATTTTTATGCTTGCTAAAAATGCCCGAATGTTTTGTTGTAAAATTATGTCTTTGGAAGAAATCCTATTTTGCAAAATGTATTCAAGTATTTGTGTGCATGTTTTCTGGTCAGCTTTGCAAACACACTCCTAACAGCTGTATACACATTATGACTCTCCTGCCTATAACGCTGGAATATTAACTGATTTTGTTTATTTGCAACTTCAATAGCAGGTTTGCTATTAAAAGCTAGCATGAGTAAATATTCAGTTAAGGAAGTGAGTGTGAGTCACTTTATTCGTTGTGCTTTTTCCAGTTTCAAAAACCAATCGGTGACCATTCTTCGAGCATTTACTTAATTTTTTTCGTTTTCACAATATGCCTGATCGGTTACTCAAACGAATTACAGTTTATTTCGGAGTTAGAAACTAAGTTGATTTCTAAAACATTTCCGCTCCATTACAATGCGGCGGAATAGCACCATATAGTGACGTAAGCGTGCATGTAACATGTCTACATTGCATACATGATATGCTCGAAATACAAAATGTATAGCTTCACATTTCATTAAACGTAACATCCGCACTTAAAAAGAGCAATTCACTTAATGAGTGTAGGCATAAAGCACAACCTGAGTGTCTAGACAATTAATACATGTGATAAATGCACGTATCATTGAGACATACAATCAATCTCTTTAATGCGATAATTTTCAAATATCGAAGCGAATATTATCTGTGATATTCAGATTTACGAGCTAATTTGTCTCAGGAATCCGCTTATCTTCATACCAACAAATACCTGATAATTAACGTAGGAAGCAAGAACTTATGTTTAAGACAAACTTTAGAGAAACTTCGAGTATTTTATTTTGTTTTTCTGAAGTACAGTTCGCCATCATGTGTTAAATAATTTTGATTGCTTTTGCTTTAATCGGGAAAAAGACGAATGATACAACTTAAAACATCAACGACGCACATTCAACGATGCGTTTATGTTTTCAGTAAAGCAAGTGACTTAGCGGTGAACATTGATATCAATTAAAATATGTGCTATACCTTCATATTTTCCCTTCTCGGTATACGTGTTACAATTAATAGCCCAACGAATCATATAAGAGTACAAGGTACCATGTGCATAAACTATATGTGCACGATTCACACAGTTGGTGTCTTATTTGTAAATTATGCAAATGTGTTGTTTGAAAACCTCTTACTTCGCCCATCAAAATTGACAAAGACAGGTCCACAAATATATAACCATAAATGGTGTTAAAACTACACTGATATTTTTCAATAGATTACTTATACTGTTTATTTGTGTTATTATTATTTTGTTCTATGTTGTATGTTAGTATGTAAACAAATCGTTCATAACAGTACGGGTAAGATTAAGAAAACACTGATGTAAGTTTTCAGTATATCTTTATTACATTTTGAATCATGCTGTTTGAAAATTCAAAAGAATAGTGAACATTCTCAAAGTTACTGTATAGGCAAATCAGCAAATGCACCCGAGATAATGTATTGTAGTGTTGTGCTCTTGGTGTTAATTTGAATAATACAAATGGACATCGATGGTTTAATACCATCTGCAATACATAGCGATTGATTACTTGATATATTATTGGTTGTAATGAGTATTGATCAATCATAATAGACATTCTGCAATACGAATTATAAAAAAACACGTATCAATAGCTTAACAAATATACTGGTTAAGGAAGTGTTGTTTTCCGCAGAAAGTTGGTTAAAAATATTAATATGATATGTGTTTATTTATGGAGTTGTAGGAAATGTTCTGGATATACGAAATTTGTAATGTATCTTTATTTATAATAATAACAAGTAATCAAAATCTAAGTGAACATTCGTTTAACGTTGTAATAGTTAATTCTCTTAAAATTCATATAAAAGTGAAGCAAGAACGTGTCTCATTGAACATAACAGAACTTTTTTTTCAGTGAGACTGTACACGACGAAATGGCCATTACACTAACGGGAAACCTAAGAGACCTATTCATTTTCTGTTCTTAAGACACTTTCAGAGCGGTCTTTTTCTTAAGTCGGATGCAATAATTTACACACTGGGCGATCTACGGTAATAAGACATGTAACAGGAATGGAATTCCCCAGAGCATTTTTATCATACCGTTTCCACAAGGCAGACGTGTAGTAAAGGTTTATGTGTAAAGACGTTTAGTAGGCTTATAGGACACTTGATGAACAATACTATGATATTCGTTAACTGTTTGTTTTTCAGTAAAGAATTATTTTTTGACACAAATATGTTCGAATTTACGAGTCCAACCGTTAGCCTAAATGTTCAAATACAATACCCGGTCTTGAATCTGAACCTAACTCTTTTCGACAGAATTTAGCTCTCTTAATATAGCGAAACACCAGGCTGTTGTCGGATGATTGTATAATACCAGAAAATAATTGTGTGCAGAAACATCTTTGCATAAATACGTTAGATGATAACCCTCGGGCAGTTATACATCAGCATCCATAAGTAAATAGACAAATAAGTGTACTTGCCGTTATATTATGAAACGCAGGCATATTTAACCTTACCGTAAAAGGGCCGTTCACACCTTATCATGCCGTACACAAGGTTCTTTTGTTCGCAAATCTAAAGACTAAATGATCATTATTTATAACAACGGAAACATAATATTCTGTAAGATGAACTTAAAAAAAAATAAAACTGTAAAATGCAAAAGATAAGTTAAACAAGAATGTCACTTGAATACATATTAAACACACAGTTTAATCAAGAAGCCATAATTGTGGTGAAATAGTTAATTTCCCGTGCAGCCTTAATTAAATTCTACATTGATGTTGAGAAACTGAAACTTAATCGAAGAATATAGCAAAATGCTATAATAAAGGTTACCATACAGTAACCTGTGCGCTACACACAGTGCAGTCCGCTATTGAGGATCTCTTAATTCTGTCCAGTGGACGGAGTTACCTGGGCTGTCATCGGGTACCGGTCGTGGTAGCCCGATGTCTTTTACATTCTTCTCTTTTCAACTCCTACTACCAGCCTCACTTTACTATATATACCTCACTTAAATGATATCTTCTTATATGTCCTCTTCGTTTTCGCTCCCTCAAGTACCTTTTTCCTCTAACACCTCTCCCCATATCTCTGCTCGTAAACCACTTTCACTCCTCACGCGCACTCTTGCTCTCATTGGCTATTATTGCCCCAGGTCTCTACTCTCACCATGGCCTATCTTTTTTCTCACTTCTCTCTGTCTTTACTCTCTCTCTCTATCTCTTCACTACGCTGTCTCCTTAATCTCTACTACTTCGTTCTAGCTCGCTCTCTCAAATCTTCGTAAAACTCTTATTGTGTGGATATATTTGTGTATGGTATATATTTGGGTATGGTTAAACTAATTTAAAAATCAAATATCGGGAATATCTTTAAACTGTATGACTATTATCTTAAATCAATATTGCACAAAGTATATGCAAAGTATAGGCGTCGTTCACGACGCCATGGAAAGATGCCGAGTGGGCGAAACGACGTTGATTTATAAATAAACTTTAAGTAGAGATATGATGAAACGCATAATTTTAACCTTTTTTTTTCAAACACAGCGTAAATAATTGTACAAAAAAGGTCTTTTATAAATAGTGAAGAGATTTTAGGACTCAAGTCAATTTTCAATCACCATTTAGGTCACAATATACTAAATGTTTTTCCTATATAATTCAATGTAAAAGCGACAACCAAAGCGAAAATAAATGCAACATTTTGCTCATAGAGACCCCCATAACCATACCTTTTATTAAAGGGCATTCTAGGCTGAATCGATTTAAGGAATAACAAAGATATGTCATGTTCAATCCAAAAAAGAGTTTGACACAAATCAAAGTCGACTGTTATTGAACCTCCTTTTTTTCGGCCGTTTTACTTGTGGATTGTAACCTTTTTCAGTGCCATGTTTTACTTAAATCTCTAACTTTATCATATTTCAGGGATTAACTAGTGAACACCTATGCTTACCCTATCAATATCACCAAACGATTAAACCAGAACAACAGTCTAAAGTGTAAAACATGCTTTCGAGTAAAATATGATGTTTTTTTTTAGAGAGTATAGTTCATGACTCAATTATTTAGTATATTGTAACCTTTATACAAAACACATAAGCAAGCATTTCTAGATTTTCCTAATTTAATTAAGAATATAAATCATATTGCTTGATACTTTCTGCTTTGCATAAGTCGAATTTGTTAAATGTAATTAGTTTTAATTATAATTCATGTACCTAAGCAGATATTCAGCAATACGCAATATGAAAGAAAACACACACATGCCGGTAAACGTCAGTAAATACATGTTCAATATAATTTTGAATGATATTAACACGGGTCATTTCATAACGGCATACAGAAGTACCAGATTATATAGTGCCAAAACCCGCTTCAACATACTGAATAAAAGAAAACTGGTATTGTACAATAATAATTTGTAGTGTAATAAATGTATCATAGTGTAAATACTTGAAAACCAACAAATTTGATGTTAGACATATTTTAGTTTTCAATTCCTAGATACATGTTTTAATGCATATATGACAAATGTTTTACTAGTGAAATTATTTTATCTCCATCCTAAAGTTCCCTTGTTAATGAAATTGTGATTAGATCTGATCAAACACTTTCCATTATTTTTACACGCATTTTGAGAATGTAAGGCTTTAGCCTCATTATACAAATTCAGCGTTTTCACATGCTTCTTAAGGCAGATGTTAATTACCCGATTGACAAGGACACTAAAGATCTTACTTGTATTATGTGTATATTAAGTATAGTCAATAGATCTTGATTATCTTATTGTGTTTTTAAGTTTTTCATGTTAACATTAAAGTCTCTTGTAAATCTTTTTAGATTGGCAATGTATTGTATTTTAAACTGTGTTATATATTTGATTATAGACTGTGAACATTGATGAGACTATAATAAATAAATAAATAAAAAAAGTACCAGATTATATAGTTTAAATTAATATAAATACCACAATAAATAAAATTATTTGTTTATTAACGAGTTTTACGCAAACGTTCTGGTTATCAAATATACATATTGCGGTAATTGTGAATATTAAACATCTAAATAAATATACATAATGTATAACGTTCCAATAATTAGCTAGTACGCTTTCACATTAACTGCATTAAATTAAACTGAACATAAATTGTTTGAGGCCCAAAAGAAGGAAATGAAATTACCTACATTTTATATCTATAGATGCAACAGGAAGGATTCCCCTGATCATAGTTAACATTGTTACATCGAGACTTTTAAACTGAAGTTGACGCTACCGTACACACTAAGGGGCTTTTGTTCTTATCCAATCCTCGCAACCTAACGGCAAACCTGTCCGTCAAATTAAAAAAATAAAATTGTTTCAATTTACCCCAAGTAAAATTGCCTTTGCAAGGATCAAAATGATAGGCGCTCATGGAAAAGGGCGGGCACGATAACATCGATATAGAATACTAATGATGAATTCAAATTTTGACTGTATTTGTCTAGGATGATCCATGTGATAGACCCATCAGATAAATTTGCTGGCGCCATGAGCGCCATACATTTGAAAACGGTCGAAAAATACCGATTGTATGATTTTTCGAAAATGTAAATTATAACACAAATTTTGATTTTGTTTTAATGATGCTCTCCGGACATTCACCATAGTAAATAGTCTGGTCTCTAGAATAACTTTCTGTAAATATATATATAACAGGAACATTTACATCTAAATATATCTCTATATATCTCTAAATAGATAACATGCATTTACATCTGTAATTTTTATTTTTTATACAAATAGTGATAATCAGTCAGTTGGAATACACGGAGATAACCAACAATACCTAAACACTACAAACAAATCGCCAGATGCTAAACAAATTAAGGTCTGAATAGCAGAACGATACAGGTGACGAAAAAAAAACAACAATACATTATGATCAGATAAAGCGTTGCTGAATATAAACTGCCCCAGGGATGCTCTTCCCATCCGGGAAATTCTAATACACTTACATACTTATTTGATTTCGCCTTAGCTCGGTAATTGATTTACACCGATAACTATTCAGACAGACCTGGGTAACTTCTGAAGTGTTCTTGGAGTCCTTTCCTCGCTGAATATATGCGTTCATTTATTAACGTTACAAGAACGCGTTGAACGACTTGTGTCATTGCTGGTTCTAAGTCTAAATCGCAACGCAAGTTAATGACGGCATTACAAAGGAAATAAAAAAGTGACATAAACTTTAAATGCGCATATTATATTTTTTAGTTTCAAATTAAACGTAACGATATTATTATTTATTATATACCTGTTTAATGCTTTTAACACAATACAGGTTGTATCAATCGTTGAAATAAATCCCGTATTATGCTACTCGCTGTTTCCGATTCCGTATTACCATACTAGCCGAACTACTTCCTTCGATCCTTTTAATGACGTCACATTTTAATGACGTCACATTAAATGACGTCACATTTAAGTCATTGTTTTGTCAGTTTTGTTAAAGCAAAAAAATACAATTGATAACTGTTTGCGTTAGTTGTCGTATATAATAAAATAAAAGGAATATTACGCTAGTCAATTGTTCCAAGTGTTTGTATCAGTCTCGTGGCTTGCACTATTTCTTTTCACACTCGAGGATGAAACGTCATCACACAAGCCACTCGATTGATACAAACTCTTGGAAAAATTGACTAGCGTAATATTCCGTATGTATTATCGAATGCATCTAACAATCACACGTATACTGTGTTCAACTATTTACCAATAAACCGACTAAACTGTCGTTTGTTAACTGTTTTTGCATTTAAATGGGACATGCATAAACCTTTAAAGAATACTTTTTCTATTAACAATCTAATAAGTAACAAAGACACGAGGGGTGGATACTACAACGACAGGACATATACGCTTTAAAATAAAATCATGCAATAACGATTTTAACCGCATGTTCTGACTATCCAACAAAACGTAATACTTAATAATTAAACACGTGTTATAAAGAATAATATCACATGTACTCATTGCATGCATAGAAAACATAGAAAAGCGAAGAAGTGGTCATTCGCAATCTAGATTTCATTTCATTAAAATTCCTACTTATAATGCTATTGAATCGTAAACGAAAGCCCCACGCGCACACTTCCAGTCGAGTGGCACATTTCAAGCACATAAGAAGACGAGTGTTTATGAGCGCTGTTAATGTTGAAAATAGTTCCGCTGTGACGTCAATTGTTCTTAAATCAATTTAACACGCGACCGCCTCCCCAGCAAAAAACAGTGTATTAATTGGTTGTTATTGGTGTGGTGGACTTTGCCCAACTAGAAACTGGTGTTTGTTAACCGGTTAATTCGTTTTCTCGAATCAACCTTAACTGAATCACTACTATATTTTCCAGACGCGCACAATGATGATGTTTATAAAAGTATTCCATTAAAATAAAATCTGCTTCTTATACAGTAAAAAGTGGAATAAATGTAGACAAATGTGTGTTTATTTTTTGCTACATTTTGTTTGTGTGTGTGTGTATGAGTGTGTGTGTGTGGCCTTATACTCACCTTGTAAAACGTTTCCTATAAAATGTGTCATCCCTGTCGATGGAGCAGAAGCGTTGGACGTTTAGTTCAAACTTTATCAGAATTGGTACAGCGTCCACTCAATGGCAACTACGCATGTGTTTTCATTATTCTGTTTATAGTTTGAGAGAGTTAACGCGATTTCAATTTCGCATCGTTCTTATTCCCCGAATTAACTTTCCAGTCAGTAGGCAACAACGCATATGTAGTACATACCAACGCAAACAATATTTTGTTTCTTTAATAAACCTTATCGATTTAGCGACGAATTTTCGATTTAGTTTTCAGAGACACTCCTCAATTTGGTTAATATCTGAAACCATGTCCGATCCAAGAACATATGACGGAAATAGCAATATCTGGTGATGCCAGATTGCCTGAAACAGGAACAGAAATAGTAAACTGATAAGCGTTGAATGTTGAGTTACATATGAACATCTTATTCGGTTGATTGTGAATGGGATGGTTTACTAAATACAATATAATTGAAAATAACATATTTCATTAATGCCATTAACTTATTATTAATTATTAACTTTAATTAAAAGTATATAAGCACTGTTCAGACATGGGCAATACACTTCAGCGATATGTAAATAGCTTTGCTTATAGTTTCAGAACGACTTTAATTTTTAGTAAGTGCTTTCTCCATGATCGATAGATATTCGCGGTACCGAATTATATTTGATAAGCTACTATATGAGACGTACATGTATCGACACACGCATTTCAACAATAGACATAGAACATATCAACATAATTCGCAATTATCAACACAAACATATCTCAACTCTTCAGGTTTACGGGCAAGTTTGTCTAAGAAATATGTTAATCGTTTAACGCCCAGATGCCTGATAACATTATTTATTATGGAGTAATCACTTTTGTCCCGAAACAAATAAAGGCTACTTTACAACAGTTATTTTGTAGTAGTACATGCATATACATTTATTGAAGTACATTTTCCAGCATGACCGTATGCTGTCTATTTTATTACATCAAAAGCTTGACGTATTATATAAAAACAAACACTAACTACAAATGTACATCGTCAAAACAATAATGATATGTTGCCGAAAGCTTCATTATTGCAATCAATACATGAGTAAACGACAGGTGAACACGTTATCAACTAAAATGTGTGTATTACCTTTATATTCGCCTTTATCGGTACGTGTGTTTCTTTCAGTAGTTATAAGCCATGTGTCTCAGCACCAATAATGTTACATTGCGCAGTACATAATGCATTACCGCTTTCAACGATTATTAAATGCATACATATACTATCCTGGTTGCAGATGTTGATGCCATTAATGACGTACCTATGCGAAATCGAAATCGATAACATATGAAATCGACATATTGGTATATATCCTGTTGACAGCCAGTCAGTATGCACAGCGTAAACGCCTAACTGTTTATGTCTGCGAACAAAACTTAACAGATTCACTTTGTAGAGACCAGAACAAAAGAAACCGCTATTAACATACCGATGAAAGAACATTCATATTTTACGCCGAATTTTATTGTCACCAGATTAAATATGAATCGGATCAAATACAAAATCCATCTTGGCTTGCTTAGATCTGATTAAATGGCCTTTGAACGATACGTATTCAAATACAAGAATGAAAGGACCGTAAACAAAGCAGTTTACCTCAGTGTTTAGGTATTAGCAGGTAAATGGCCTTTTAATTAAAGCTGCGTGCCTTTTCCATTTATGCCTACCTGGGGGTAAGTTCATAGAGCTTACTTTATTCCAACAAAGAAAACAACTATATACATATAAGTGTCATATGTAATAAACATGCAATTTTTAAAACAAAACATTCTTCCCAGACATTACTTTTGTTTACTTGTATACTTAATATAAATAATATATAAATTCGGGAATCATATCAAACATTATTTGTTTATTTACATGTAGACAACGATAAATCGACGTTTAATTGAATTTTAACGTTTTATGACAACATATTGTACAAGTTCAATGTCAACTATATTTTAAAGATTCTGAACAATATTGTACATTTAATTGATAACTGCAAAGTGACGCTCCAAAACGTTTAAAATCGTACCACCAGTTAATGCAAAATAGGTCAAAACAAGTATAATTATTACGCAAGAATTCGTGACGGAAACCCATTTTTGATCAGATTGACGTGTATCGAGTAAAGACTTGTCTCTGAAATGACATTAATTACAATGCAAACATACGTACATTGTATACCCTCTTGTTTAACTTAATACAACTGCATTTAATTTGCAGGACCACTGTTTCGCTAATACATGATAGCTGTGATAGAGTTACCAACTATTATATTACGTAATTAAATCTAATACAAATGCAGTCACGTCAGTCAACAATTCAAAATGAGCATTCACACGAATTGTATTGTTTGAAGGGCATGTACTTTATTATATTGTTGTGTATTGCATTGACCTATTCTGATCACATTCGGCATTAACCTGCAGGTACTTATCCAAATGAATAATACGGTTTTAAGGGGCCGTCCAACAGATTTTGGCATGTATTGAAGCTTGTCATTAAATGCTTTAAATGCTTTATATTGATAAATTTAAACATTTGAACTAATCATCTCCAGTAAAAAAAACAGGAATACAATTTAAAAAAAGGAAAAAAGTAACCCTCAACAGGGCACGAACCACTGACCCCTGGATTCCTGGAGTCCTGGAATAAAAAGCTACCCGCCTAGACCACTCGACTATCCACGCTCATGTTTGTAGTGGATGTATTTTTTAGCTATATAAGCAATCCTCGTAGTTTCCCCAAAGTGCTATAAATATTGTTTATTGATAGCTCTTTGGTTTCCCAAAATATCGTTTCGCGTCGAACGACGCTTTATCTGTTGGAAGGTCCCTTTAAAACAGTAATTGATAATAAACAAATTAAACATGAACTTTACACTCGAATGTTACCCCCAATTCAAACCCATTCTCACCAAAAAATAGTAGATACTAATTAAATTAAGGTATGAATATAATTGTGTTATAGACAAGCATTCAATTGCGATAAGCAAATAAACTGTTCTTCAAGGTGTGCACTCTCCTTTGACCGGGAATTTCACATCCAGCAAATTCGTATACACTTACCGACTTCCTATGATTGCTCCTTTTCTCGGTATTTGTTCTATCCCGATACGTATGAAGACGGTGGTTAGGTTTGTAAAGACTTGGTTAACTTCTCAAGTGTTCTCGGATAACAATCGCTGAATCTACTATTGCGTCTGTTTACGTAATGAATACGCCAGTTAATTGTGTCATTGTTGCATTTGTTTGTACATATGTGGGTCTGTCTCCGAATCACGCTGCCTGTAAATGGCGGCTTAACAAATTCTTTCAAAAGTAGTAGTGCCTAAACTATATGTCGTTTTTCTCAAAGGTTTATTCGAATTCAGTGCCACAAAGAGAATGATAAAACGCCGCCTGTTTCGCTAAAATTAAGCGTTCGATTTTTTCAGCTATTATTAATTTACCAAAATTGTATTGTCGTATGTATACTATTTTTTGCGTTTAAATGAGACGTGTATAAATATAAAAGAGAAGTGGTGTTCCATACATGAACAATTAGTTTAATAGAGATGTGAGGACTGGTAATGAATTTATTCAAAATTTCACATTAATTCAAGTTTTAATTTTTTTATTGGAACATCGGCAAAACGCCTTTGACCATTTACTAACAAGTAAACAAAATATAGTCAAAGTGCATCAGTACAATACAAATACAATCAAGTTAATAAACATAAACTTCAATGAAACATGTTTAAACATCATGAACAAACGTGTATGTATTGAAAACAACTAATAGGAAACAAAAAGTAGATAGACAATATTTAAAGGGTTTCATACAATATTTTTTAAGAAGAAGCAGCAAATACTTCTATTTTTCCTGACGAAGTTTCATGGCATTCAGTAAGGAATCTGGCAACATTGTTAATGACTTGAGTATTTTGACAGGATAGTATGCTTTTTATTTGTTTTATTTAAATGATAGCAATAATATAGCATAGAATTTAGCAGATCGTTCTGAATATGACTTGGTATCTAGAAACCTATAGTTTCACACCAACCATTAGTTGAGCGTCTTTTATATAGCAAGCAGGCAGTTTTTTTTAAGTCATAATAGACAATTATTTAATATTATTTTAATGAAGATGAAGTGGTATTGCGTGTAAATTAATTCAATATTATTCTCTTCCATTTTAAACAACATTTGTTTTTAGAAAAAAAGCCTTAAGCGACAATATGCTCGTTTTTTGTTCGGAGAAAAAAACAACAAACCACGTTAATTTCGGTTGATTTCTGAAAGACTTCCTGATGCGAGAAATAACATTATCTGGTTAAGAAAACTTCATTGAAAACAGGAAACGCAATCATTAAATGCTATTGGCTACATTTCAATGGCCTGCAATCTTTCTGTTTATATTAATTAGGATAATATGATGATTTACTTATATTATAATGCTAATTACATAACTCTTTCAACTAAAGCATTTTATTGAGGGTCCAATTTTGTGATAAATATATTTTTTTGCAGATATAACGACGTTTTTGTTCAGTTAAAGCCCGCTTAATGATATGATGACCATCGCGCTACACACAGACACACACACACACACACACATCCAAAAGCCATTGATGGACAGCGCCATTTCACAGTTTATATTTCGACAATAAACAGTATTAGGCTCGAGCACTGCTTCTACTCATAACACGTGATTCGTTTATCATTTTTCGCGTGTTGCTAAAGTGTTGAAATTTGTAACAAGCTAACGAATCTGCTGAAGCATGTCAGATTTGTAGTTGAGTTTCAGATCTGTTAATAGGATAAGATAACATTTGTTCTGAGATTCGCCATGGTCGCTCTGCAAGGAACCTATGATTTCACAAGGTGAATTGTTTTTCATTTAACCATCTGAAAGTCGATGAACTTTTTGGAGTTTTAAGTTTGCCAAAAACGCACATCTGTATTTAAACTATTTTGACGTCAAATAAAACAAATAAGTCTACAAAAACAAAATACATCTTCGGGCAACATTCATAAACATTAACACAACTACGCCAGATATATAATTTCTCCGAAACTGATAAGCATTTTTCGTCATCCGGATACTACTCAACTTCTAAAAAAAGAAACTTATAAAATACTACAAGGACGTTTTATTAATTTATAGAACGTATATCTGCGTTTACTATTCGGGAAAAACATGTTTAATTGATAAATGCTTGCGAAAGNATTCACTTCAAATAGAGACATGAAACACATTATTAATTCGAAATTATTGGAACAATTATTAAATGCAATCTTCAGATTTACGGGCTAATCTGTCTAAGCTATCTGCTGATCGTTTTTCCCCACAGATGCCTTATTACGTGAATTATGTATGAAGCAAGTACTTCTCTGTCCTCCCCAAAAAACAGAAAACTTTACAAAATGTCGCGTTCGCATCCTGTGTTTGTATTATGTTCAGTAACTGTTATACACATTGCCACAGAGTGCTTCTTCTTTAAACCAATATAGACCAAACTCATGTCGTTTGATATAAAACCAACACATACATTATCAAAGCAGTTATGATGGCTACAACGGTAAATAATGCAATCAAACCAGGTGGAGGCTACCATAGAAAATTGCATACATTTAAATGTGTGAATGACCTCAATATCCCCATTGGAATTGCTATTGATCGGAAGATGTATTTCTTGTTATATGTATATATATTGTAAGGATATGTCGAATATTATTAAAAACAACTTTTATTTTCGTCATCAGGTTCTGTCGACAACGGGCCGAAATTTATGTTCGTCTGTAAAGAAAAGCGTTCTGAAAATTGTTATTTATATGCAGATACTTCTCCAGACTGATAATCTGGTTGAAAAAGAACCTGAAATTGTGTCAAGGTCAGGTTTAATATTAAACATGAGTTACACCAGATCTCTTTCGGGTTTGGGAATATTTTAAGCGCATTGGCAGACGTGGGATAATGACCGCAGTAAATTTGAAAATGGTTCCGAAGTGACGTCAATTGTTTCTAAATCCATAAACCTATCAACATCCTCGTAGTGTTTAATTGCATGTTTATGGAGGCAATTCCCACACTAGCGGCATGTAATGTTTGTAATCAGTAAACGCGATTCTCAAATCAGCAACATTTATACACTTTTTTTAATGCTTGGTAAATATGCCTCAATGTTTTGTTGTAAAATCATTCATTTGGAAGAAATCCTCTTTTGCATAATGCATACACGTATTTGTGTCTGGTTAGCTTTGCATACACACTCCAAACAGCTGTATGTGTGTCTCTTCCGCCTAAACAGCTGGAATATGAACTGATTTTTTTTATTTGCAACTTCAATAGCATGTTTGCTATTAAAAGCTAACATCAGTACATATTCAGTTTAGGGAGTGAGTGCGAGTCACTTTATTTGTTGTTCATTTTGTAGTTTCAAAAACCAATCGGTGACCCTTCTTAGAGTCTATACTATGTTCGTTTATACAATATGCCTTATCGGTTAATCATTAGGATTTCAGTTTATTTCGGAGTAAGAGAGTTAGATGATTCCTGAAAGCATTTCCGCTCCATTACAATTCGGTGGAATAGCATCATATAGAGACGCAAGCTTGCTTGTAAAATGACTACAGTGTATACATGATATGCGCGAAATATAGTTTCACATTGCATTAAACGTGAAATCCGCACTGGAAAAGAGCAATTTACTTTATGAGTGTAGGCATTAAGCACAGTCTGAGTGTCTAGAAAATGAATACATGTGATAAATGCACATATCATTTAGATATAAAATCAATCTCTATAATGCGCTATAATTTGCAGATATCAAAGCGGATATTATCTGTGATCTTCAGATTTACGAGCTAATTTATCTCGGGAATCCGCTAATCGTATAACCAACAAATACCTGATAATTTACTGATGAAGCAATAATTTCTGTTCAAGACAAAAGTTAGAAAAATTTCGAGTATTTTTTTTCTTTTTTTTTCTGATGTATAGGTCGCATTGTTTTAAATAATTTGGATTGTTTTTGTGTAATCGGGAAAAAAAGACGTACTAAACAACTTAAATCTTAAACGACGCCCATTCAATGATGCGTTTATGTTTTCGGTATAGCAAGTGACTTCCCGGTAAATATTCATATAAATTACCCTTAGTACAATATCTTCATAAAATCCGTTAACGGTATACGTGTTATATTTCATAGTCTAACGAATCATATAAGAGCACAAGGTACGTTGCGCATAAACTTTATGTGCACGATTCACACAGTGGGTGTCTTATTTGCAATCGTGTTGTTTGAAAACCTCTTTGAATGTCCATTAAATTGACAAAGACATGTCCGTTTATATATAACAATAACTGTTGTTACAACTACACTGATATATTTCAATAGATAACTAACATTGTTTTTTGTGTAATTTTTATTTTGTTCTATGTTGTATGTTAGTATGTAAAAAGAAATCTTTCATAACAGCAAAGGTAAGGAAAAGAAAAAAATGAGGTAAGGTTCAGTATATCTAAACCACGTTTTGAATCACGCTGTTTAAAAATTAGAAAGAATAGTTAACATTCCCATAGTAAATGTATAGGCAAATCAGCAAATTCGCCCGAGATAATGTATTGTAGTGTTGTGCTCTTGTTGTTAATTTGAATAATACAAATGGATATCGATGGTTTAATACCATCTGCAATACAAAGCGATTGATTACTAGATATATTATTGGTTGTAATGAGTATTTGATCTATCATAATAAACATTCTGCAATACGAATTATAAAAAAACACGTATAAACAGCTTAACAAATATACTGTTTAAGAAAGTGTTATTTACCGCAGAAGGTTGGATAATATGTAGGGTATACATAACGGCATCAAATGTACCAAATGATAAGGTTTATATGCAAATAATCATAATACAAATATTAAAATGATATGTGCATATAAATGGGGTTGTAGGACATTTTCTGGATATACGAAATGTGTAATGCATCTTTGTATATAATAATAACAAGTAATCAAAATCTATGGGAACATTCGTTTAACGTTGCAATAGTTAATTCTCTTAAAATACATATGAAAGTGAAGCACGTGGGTCATTTAATGAGGCAGAACATTTTTTTTCAGTGAGACTGTACACGACGTTGATGTCCATTACAATAACGGGAAACCTAACAGACCTATTCATTTCCTGTTCTTTAGACACGTTCAGAGCGGCTTTTTCTTAATTCGGATGCAATAATTTACACACTTGGCGATCTACGGTAATAAGACATCTAACAGGAATGGAATTCCCAGAGCAATTTTATCATACCGTTGCCACGAGGCAGACGTGTAGTAAATGTTTATGTGTCAAGACGTTTGTTTTTTCAGTAAAGAATTATTTTCTGACACAAATATGTTCGAATTTACGAGTCCAACCGTTAGCCTAAATGTTCCAATAAAATACCCGGTCTTGAATCTGAACCTTACTCTTTTTCGCCATAATTTAGCTTTCTTAATATAGCGAAACACCAGGCGGTTGTCGGATGATTGTATAATATAAAAAAGCAAATACTTGTATGCAGAAACATCTATACATAAAAGGATGATAAATCGCGGGCAGTTATACATCAGCATCAATAAGTAAATAGGTAATTAAGTGTATTTGACGTTATATTTTGAAATTGTAAACAGGCACTGTTATTAAAGCCACGAACAACCATGTGTCAGTTTATACAGTGAACAAGTTCATAACGAAAAACATCAAGGTAAGTTCAATGGATTCATGTACAATATTAGCACCAAGATAACTTATGGAGTATCAATGAAGCAACCGATGCAATCTATGTTCCTTGTCTATATTGAAGACTTGAACAAAATTTAAGACTATGACGTCACACATTACGTTTACCAAAATCAATGAATTTCAACGGTAGATTGCAGTTTATGTTTGTATTTTTCAACTTTTTGCAGGGATAAAGCAGAATTTGAAAGCAATCAATAAAAGTATGCACCTCTACCACAAAGACTGCCTTAATATAAAACGTTTAAAATGACGAAGCGTAAAAAAGACGGACTTTAAGCTTAAAAGACAATACTAAGTTGCAGTCAAATATAATTGTAAGAAGATGGGCTGCAGTTGCATGTTTTAAATGTAAGTCGAACATACTTTATTTAGGATTGACGTACAAAACATACATCTTAATACGTATTTCTATCCTTTAAGTAGTACCATTTATTGTATTTGCATCGGACGTTAAGTCGTTTAAATCACAGACATGATCAACTATATTTAATCTGGTTTAACTATTCGTTATTATAATTTGCAAATGTTTATTGGGAACATAACTAATATGAATAACCACTGAAACTAAAATAAAGTAATTCACTTGCGTTCGCTATTTAAGGTAACGACTTATATTAATAAAATCAAGTCTTAGAATAAAGAAAACGCCAAAAAAATTATTTCAATTTTTTTTCTTCTGTGTTTTATCGACAATTATTTTTATCCTAAACGCAGGTAATAACTCCATCAACAAAAAATGCTGCTATCATCCTGCAACGCGGTTAATTTTTTAGGAACAGATGTCTGATGGGAAAACCGTTGGAAACTGTCATTGGCTTATTATGATGTTTCGCAATAGATTAAAAGATTTGTTTATTTTAAAATGGCGAATTGATGTAAATGACTCTTCATTACTATATTTTTACAAAGAATTGAAGCCCATTTTTGAAAGATCCATTTATTTAGACAAAATTGAAAATTCGAAATTTAGAAACATAATAGCAACATTGAGATTGTCTTCCAATGTTCTATTTAAAGAAACTGGTAGGCCCCAAAACATTCCAAGAAATGAAAGAACATGTGCATTTTGTACACTTAATGAAATTGAAGATGAGTACCATTTTGTTCTAATATGTCCTTTATATGATAATATAAGAAATACATGAATACCTGTTTTTTACAGAAGAAGACCAAGTATGTTTAAATTTTTACAATTGTTGAACGAGACTAGAAAATCTGTACTGATGCGTCTAGCTAATGTATGTATTAAAGCATTTAAACTTAGAGCCGAAAATTTACAGTCTTATGAGAAAATAGATTTTTCCACAGAAATGATATTTTGTAAATAACTTCAAACTGCATAATGTTTATATTTTATTTTTCTCAATAACTAACGGATCTTAAGCATTTACTTAACTCTGTTTAACAATTAAAAGCCTTCTCTTTCATATTGCATTCTCACAAACATCATATATTTGTAAAAATGCATAAACATTTGTTGTTAATTTGACGAATGTGTATGTATATGTATTTATGTTTTAGTTTTTTTGTTTTTGACGATGAGCTGTATATGCTTAATTCGCAAATAAACTATCTGTTCTGTTCTGTTCTTATTAACATTACTATCGCCATTTTTGTCAAATGGAATGTCGTGTGTGTTTTGCGTGGTTAAATTGGTAGTTTTATTCACGAAACATCTAACGTATAGTGCATCTCTAATATGCAGTGTGTTTTTATAATCTTACAATTCACAATAAAATAAACTTAAATGTACTGGTTGTTTTTCGATTTTGTTTTATATCAAATAACGTAACCCAATATACAAAATATGTAAAAGAAAAGGAATAATTTCGGTATTATATCAGATGTTACGTGTGGTGAAGGTGCAGTGCGGCCTCGAAGCTTGCTACCCAAGGTGTTGCGATACCAGTGCGGCCTCGAAGCTTGCTACCCAAGGTGTTGCGATACCAGTGCGCATCCACTTGAGCACGAAATCCGAGTATACCAAGAGGAAAAACGCAAGCATATTTAACCTTACTGTGAACCGGGCATTTCACACCTTATCATGCCTTACATAAGGTTCTTTTGTTCGCAAACATAAAGGCTGAATGATCATTATTTATAGTAACTGAAATATAACATTCTGTAAGATGGACAATAAAAAATGTACACTGTAAAATGCAAAAGATAAATTAAAAAAGAATGTCACTTGAACACATATTTACCACACAGTTTAATCCAGAAACCATAATTGTGGTGAAATAGTTAATTGGCCGCGCTGTCTTAATTAAATTCTTAATTTATGTTGAGAAACCGAAACTTAATCGAAGAATATAACAAAATGCTATAATAAAGGTTACCATACAGTAACATGTGCGCTTAAAACAATGCAGTCCGCTATTACGTTTCTTTCAACTTTGTCCAGTGGACGGATTTACCCGGGCTCTATGAGCCTACCAACATCGAATGCTGGTCGTGGTAGCCCGATGTCTTTCATATTATTCTCTTCTCACACTACTTTCCCTCCTACTACCAGCCTCACTTACCTCTATATACCTATCTTTGTTGATGCGTGTCATCATATATATTCTTCATTCTTTCTTTTTCCACATTGTACCTGTTTCCATCTCTAAACTTACTACTCACTCCTTCTCTCTCTCCCTTCTAGCTCTGCCTTTAAGTTACTTTCACTCTTCATGCGCACTCTCACTTCTTGTTGGCTATTATTGCTCTATGTCTATTCGTTCTTATATTAAAGAAATGATACACTTCGTTTACATGTAATCAAGTTACTGTAAAAAACAGAATGGTGTTGGTAAAGCGAAACGTTTTGTAAGTGAATTTTGAAATATGTGTTTATATTGAGGTAACCACAATTATCGTTCATCAGAGCTGGGCAAAATCACAAAGTTCAAACGTATTTTCCCAAACAATAAAGCTATCATACTTACATGTGTTCAAAGGACACTTCTCCATCACACTGAGCGCTGACTTTTATTTACTCGCATTACTCTCATGAAATTGATTTATATCCAATATCTGACTAACTAGTGGGTAAATAATACATTACATTTAGTCGTGAACTAAATCATGAAACTACCTAGATTGAATATTCAAAGTCCTATAGTTGCTGTCTATTTGATAACACGTAAACTATATACTTGCATTTTGCTGTTGTGTTAAAACTCTATTCGTTTGCTAAATAATTTAAACCATTATTAATCTTAAACAATCGATGAAAACAAAGTCGGTGAAATTATATTTACAGGTCATAATTTAAAATTATAAATAAATAAGTTTATACCTACCAGCTTTGAAATAAATCCCAACACACATCGAGTTTATCAATAGCTTTCTTGTTGAAAAACGAAGTGTGTCTGTCAAAGGTTACCGTATTCAGTGCTGCCAACGCATCAGAAATGCGTATATAATTTATATAACCTATAGCCAACACGCGAATTACATATTGACATTAACACTATAACACTTTGCAATATCTGCAATATATATATATATACGTTTTTTTGACATACGTTTTGCTACATGACTAATCACACTAAATTTCCAAGTGCAATGTCACAGTTATACAGTATAATTCAATAGAATCAATATTTCTCGAAACTTTCATCATCCACAAATATGTCTCACATCGTTAAAGAACTACATTACGAGATAGCAAATGTGTTCATGACTTCCCATATGGAAAACATGACCTTAGGAATCAAGAGTCAATAGGACAGGAGTGTTTGCAAACAGATATTTAATGTAAACTTATTTATACGGTCTTATCGCATTTTGCATCGATGCGTTATAAGAATTACTAGTTCTAATAGTGTTCACTATCTTAAATTGACATCACCAGACGGGATGTGATTCAAGGAAATACATTGATCAGCAGTTTGAAGACTTAATAATTCTACCGTGAATACCCAAGATGCCATAAAATGCATTGCAATCATGATCGTGAAAGATGAGATTTTGTTTAGTATTTATAAAGTGAGAAATATATGTTTTGCTTTTTACAAAATATGCATTGTGAAAGTTCGAGAAATTCACGTTGAGAGCAACAAAGTTGTGATATAAGATATAAGCATGGAAATATATATTTTACCTATTTAAATGGCTGTTTAATTGTTTTATATCTGTATCCTTGATACATGTACCTTTCATAATAAAGCTCCTTTTTTGTTTCTATAATGGACTGTTAAAACAGGAAAGGATATAAAAAAACGCAGTGTTTGCCATTCTGATTTAGTTTCAAATCAACGTTGTAATTACATGTGTTATATCAGTTTCTATAAGTATGTGCTTGACACAACATAATAAATTACTCCATCAATCGCAATGTGTTGTTAAGATAAAACTTTATCCTAGCATACTATTTTTTTTTGCATTATTATGAACACATGTGATAAATTTTTAGCCATTTTAAATAAGCTGAGACCATTAAAGTAAATAGCTGCGATATGAACGCCAAGTTAAATGTCTCCACGATTTCATTAATAGTATATCCATTTAGAATCTTGTCGAACGAAATAAAGACTGGTATGTATGACGGTCCACGTTATGTAATTGCACGAATGAAAAGTTACTGATCTGACAATGGTAAATATTTTCCGAAATTGGTTTTTATTTTCAAAACCAGCTTTTAATGACATTGTTTTGTGTGCTTTTTTTAACAAATCTCGCCCACGCATCCGATTGCACCAGAATGAAAGTCTGGAATAGTCATAGCCCCTCAGCATTTACATATCTGTAGAAATGAGCACACACGGAGTCATCAGAGAGGCTAACCAGCTGATTAAAGGATTTGTGAATAAATGATAACATAGCATGACTGGCGTTTAGGGATCAATACACAAACCAATTGATGTTATGGCTTCGTCGGTACTTATTCGTAAATAAAACATTAGGGATAAAATATCTTTACATTGGAACATGTCAATGACATGCATTTGTTACTTACTCAAACTATAATGACTTGAAGATACTTTACAATAGTTAACATACAAATAATAATTTCAGATATAATTGAACGGTCATTTAATGGACATAATCTTCGAAATGTTTGCATGTTGATTATGCATTTCCTGGGCATATTCTCACAAAATATAAGCCTAAACATTAAAAAAATGCGAATTTATGTTGAACTCTAGAAATTCAAATGCATTTTGTACTTCGTGCATACAATTAATAATTGGCAAACACATTAACTGTCACGCCAATTGCAATATTGGATTCATTTCTGTCTTCAAGCCCATGATCAACATTTTATTTAAACCAGTTCTGCATTTCAGAATAAATTTTATGTATCCCCATTTATTAAATACAAAAGCGTTTAATCGTGTCATGGCTGTATTATTTGTTATATGTTCAGTATGAGCAATTTTGAATGAATTGTCTCATAAATCTACAGGACTAACCTAAATCAGACCGATACGTTGCACAAACACATTTATTTAGGCTTATCGCATTCCTGTCTACACTTGTTCGAATAAGGTGCATACTATTGAGTTGTGTATCTGAAATTGATATTTTCAGACGGCGACAGTAAACGTGTTGTTTCATCAAAAACGTTGATCAAACCTTCCGTTTGAAGGCACGATAAATGCTTGTTATGGGTTTTGTAATTCTGTGCTTAAATCATCGGTTTATAATTGAAAAATGAGTCGAGTAAAATACCAAGCAATTCTGTTTTAAATAAGAGTTTAGCAAGTACAATTATCACGCTGCTGTCCTTAGAAAGATCAACATCACAAGTATTCGTGTAAACATACGTTTTAGGTTGTTATAACATTGTTATTAAATATACATGATGAATCAAAAAGGTAGCTGCGTCAGTCTATGAGGATCATACGATATATCCATCAGATCAATGTTGTGTCATCCACGCCTGTCATAACATTGTAAAAGTCTAATACTGTGATGACGAAAATGTGAATTATAATACAACAATTACTGTTAAATGTTGATGCTTATTGGGCATTTATCTAAGTGGATGTTCTGATCTTAAAGGCACTAGTTCTAATTTTGGTTAATTGAAAAAAATGAAAAATAAAAAAATGGTTCGGATCCGCACATTTTCGTTGTAGTAATGATATTTGCGAGGAATAAGTAATACGGAACCTTCAACTTGCTCTAAAATATCCAGTATATGCATCTTTTGACGATTTGAAAACCTAAAAATGATAAAGCGTTACAAACGCGAAACGATTCAATATTTCGGAAAGTTTTGTTGTTATCGGTTATTTCGTGTGACATTTCGAGGATTGCTTATATTACTCCAAGGGTCAATGGTTCAAGCCCCGGTGTGGATTACTTTTTTCCCGTTCTTTTATTTTATTCTTGTTAAATATTGGAGCTATTTATGTCCGATCCTTAGATTCATCAATTTAGAGCATTTAATGACAAATATGTAAACAAGTACCTTTAACAATAACTTTCTGTTAATTGATAGTTCTATGCAGTCACTTCTGCACTCGGATTTTAGTACAAAGCCTGATAATTACTCTATCGGAATACACGATGGTAACCATAATGCTTTCCCATTGTCAACAAATGACCAGATACTTACCGAATTAGGGTCTGAATAGCCGAAGGATACAGACGAAAAATCAATTGTGATTAGCGAATGCATTTCAGAACCTTTTCTGTCACAGTGTGTTCACCCCATTCGCGAAGTTCTTAGACACTTACAGACTTAATTTGATTCCGCTCTAGCTCGGTAATTGATTATATTATTGGTTTATCCCAATGTTAATCTTGTTACAATTGCATAGGTCTACATCTGAATCGCAACGCGAGTTACTGACGGCAAATCGCAGACAATAAATAAATATACATCCTTGTAAAGCTCATTTTGACTTTATTTCCTGGTTATATGTGAACTATATGTGGCTGAATCGTGATAATAGCAAAGTATGCAGTTTTCAGCTATTAAGCAATACATCGATGTTTTTTAATTAACTTTTTTGTTCATGTAAAATACGACGGCAAAAAGCATCAATAGCGGCAATCTTGCTACAAACTGGAAAATGGCGAATACATGATATGCGCCACGTGTATATTGATATCATTTCAGCTGACTCGATAGGCTATGGACTTTTAATATATTTGATAAACCCGTTTGCCACATTTGATAAAACGACACATACGCAGTGTTCATACAGGGTCATAATAGTTTAGATGGACATGAATATCTTTTTGCTTAATTATCGCAGGATCTAGTTCGATTTCAATACATATGGACTGACAGAATGTAAAAAAATGCTTCGCCTTGATACTTTAAAAGCCAAGGCAAACGCGCTGCCACTCATTGTTATAACTTCTATCATTTATGTAGTTTCTAAAAATGACATGAAGCGGTATTTCATTTTATTCCTTTCAATTGATGAATATTATTACACAAAGTGATGTTTTTTCTTCTATTTTTTCGTTGTTAGTTATATTTCACCAGTTTATATATACATATACATGTACATTTAATGAATACATTCACCTTTGGAGTCTATGACAACTAATTTATTATGTGTCTAACATCACATATTGGAGCAATTTTCTGGAACTATTTTAAGTGAGAATACTTTAAATCAAACACTCATCTGTGAACAAGTACCTTTTATATAAGTTATATCCAACTTAAGTCACAATTTCGCAAACGCTAAGTATCTGTAAGAAAATGATTCTAGAAACAATATTTTACTTGGAATATTTTTGTTTAACTTCAATAAATATACGATACTGCGCTAAAAATACATGCATGTTTTTGTTTTTGTATTAAATTATGTTTATATTTGGTTGATTGTGAGATGTTCTTCAGTAAAAGATCATCACCAAGTTCATCATCAACAAAAGCACTAATGTCACTTTAAAAACATGAATTTTGAAATAATCTAGAAAATAACATGACATTTATTTAAATGGTTAGCAATCCAATACCATTTACAGATACATGAACAAATATTCAAACATGAGCAAAGAAAGACGTTTTTTTAAATAAAACAATAAACATTTTGTTTATCACGCTATGGTTAATGGTTAAAGCACCGAATGCCGTAATAAAATTGTTAAAGCCACCAAGAATTTAAAAGTTACATGTACAAACAAGCAAATTGCAATGATATAAGAAACACAAAAAGCAAAAAAGGTTGCATATTCGGTTCGTAAAATTGTATTTTAATTTGCACTGAAAGGGATACAATAAAATAACTGGCTTATGCTGATTTTATTGGTTATTTTAGAAAATACGCCTACTCAGCACATGTACGTGTTCTATGTAAATTTCAACCGTAAGGCATATACAGTGCATAATGTATTGGGTCAGCCGGGGAGGGTGTGTGTAGGCTCTCTTTGCCACCCCCCCCCTTACGGTTAAACTGGGCCTGAAGCATGGGCGTAATAATTAAATCTTGACTGAATGCGGATAGTCAACAGAATTGCACTAGAATAATGAATAGCATTATGACAAGGATATATACACCACACCGGGTAAGGAAAAACATAAAACGAGGACCAAGCTGGCCCTTATTCGCTCAAGTGATGAGTGGTTTTCCAGATATGTTAAAGTTATTTTGCTTAATACGGCTTTATAAACTATTTGACCACACGGACAATGTAGTCCCTGTGAATTTTTGAACAATTATTTAGTTAATTAAGTTGAATTATATAAAATATTATAATTACTAGTATGAGTAAAAGGAATAATTTCGATATAATATCCGATGTTACGTGTGGTGATGGTGCTGCCTCGAACCTGCTATCCAAGGTGTTGCGATACCAGGGCGCTACCACTTGACCACGAATCCTAGTATAACACAGGAACAAACGCAAGCATATTTAACTTTACCGTGAACAGGGCGTTTTACACCTTATGATGCCTTACAAAAGGTTCTTTTGTTCGCAAATCTAAAGGCTGAATGATCATTATTTATAGTTACTATAACATAACATTCTGTAAGATAAACTTAAAAAAAATAGAATTGTAAATGCAGAATATGTGTAAAGCAAATGTCCATTGAATACATATTTAACCAACAGTTAAATCCAGAAACTATATGTGTGGGAAAATAGTTAATTTGCCGTGCTGCCTTAATTAAATTCTACATTTATGTTGAGAAACCGACACTTAATCAAAGAATATAGCAAAATGCTTTAAAAAAGGTTACCAAACAGTAACTGTGCGCTACAACAAGTGCAGTCCGCTTTTGTGGATCTTTTCAACTCCGTCCAGTAGACGGGGTTACCTGGGCTCTATAAGCTATCATCGGGTACTGGTCGTGGTAGCCCGATGTCTTTCACATTCTTCTCTGTTCAACTCCTACTACCAACCTCACTGTCCTCTATATACCTCGTTTAATTAAGACGTTTCTTATATTTCCTCTTTTAGCTATCTCCCTCTATTACCCCTTTCCATTCGTAACGTAATTCCTCTCCCCCTATCTCTGCTCTTTAATTAACTACTTTCACTCCTCACGCGCATTCTTGCTCTCATTAGCTATTATTCATAAAGTCTCTACTCTCACCATGACCCGTCTTTTTTTCTCACTCCTCTCAGTCTTTACTCTCTTTTTCCTCTATGTACTTACTCTCACTCTTCCTTCGCTCTTTCTACGCTGTATCCTTATTCCCTCTACTACTTCTTTCTTTCTCTTTTATAAAACTCAGTTTTTTGGTTTGGTACAAACATTCATTTGTTTGAAAATCAAATATCGGAAATAGCTTTCATTTGTATTACTAGTATCTTAAAAACAACATTGAACAAACCAATGACAGTATCCGGATCGTTCACGAAGCCATGGAAAGATGCCGAGTGGACAAGAAGACTTTGATTTTACAAATAAACTTTAAGTAGAGATTTGATTAAACGCATAATTTTAACTGTGTTCAAACACAGTGTAATAATTGTACAAAAACGTCTTTTATAAATATTGAAGGGATTTAAAGACTCTAATGTCAATTTTCAGATAACCATAGATAGAAAACACATAAGCAAGCATTTCTTGATATTCAAAAGATAATTACGGATATAAATACTGTTGCTTAATACTACATGTATCTGCTTTGAATAAGTCGAATAATTATGTTAAATGTAATTGGTTTTAATGTTTATTCATGTACCTTAGTAGATATTCAGCAATACACAATATGAAAAAAAACAACATTATTTTCATCTAGTTACACCCACATGCCGGTAAACGTTAGTAAATACAATAGAACTTTGAATGATATTACACAGGTTATTTCATAACGGCATACAGAAGTACCAGATTATACGGTTTATATTTATATAAATACGACAATAAATAATATTTGTGTGTAATTAACGAGTTTTACGCAAACGTTCTGGTTATCAAATATACATAATGCGGTAATTGTGAATATAAACACATCTTAATAAAGATACTTAATTTATAACGTTCAGATAATTAGCTAGTACGTTGACATATAAAACTGCATTAATTTAAACTGAACATAAATTGTTTGAGGTCCATTACAATAGTAGGAAATGAAATTACTTACATTTCATATCTTGATACACTTACGCAGCAGCCTTTTCCCTTGCCGCTATCGGATTCTATAAAACAAGCACAGGAGGGTTTATGGCTGCGCATTATAGATGCAACAGGGAGGATTCCCCTGATTATTGTTAACATTGTTACATTGAGACATATTTGTTATGCATATTTATGTTTCAAGTCGTTCGGCAATCTATGTTATACATTGTTCTTTGTACTCTACATATTGACATAGAAACTATGAGTTTTTCTGAGTTTTATATATTGATGCGGATCTAATTTGTCCTTTTAAAACATCAATTAGTCGAGTGTGTACAGTCTTCAATTTAAAGTAAGTCAACTATTATGTAAATGTATAATATGATATAGGTGAACGTTCAATTGAATTGTGCTATAATACTAAACTAAGTTATACAACCAAGTTAATCCGTTCTTTAAGTAGTTATAAATCATGTGTCTCAGCACCAATAATGTAACAGTGCGCATTACATAATGCATTACCGCTTTTAAGGGGTGTTGCGGCAGTTTATTTAATCGAGGATATATTAATGGCAACACCGATGCTATTATCACAACCCAATAGTTTTGTTATCAGAATCATCACACATTTATGACCGAGTAGGTTCATAATAGGTACTCAGTGGTTCGATCCCAGGTGCGGTAAACTTTTTTTTATTCTTTTTTTCTTTCTTTTATTTCACTCTTGTTTTTTTCCTGGAGCTCTTTAGTCCTGTTGTTTACATTAATAAATTTAAAGCATTTAATCACAAACTCCAAAACATGCCGAAATCTGTCAACAAGTCCCTGTTATGGAGGATTAAGGTCGAGTTTGATACTGTATGGTCTTATGTTTGTGATTAAATATTGTATTAGTGCTGTGTTTTAGTAAGCCGTTGTGATCCCAATTAAGATTGTAAACAATCTATAATGTTTATGCATAACAGTCTGTGTACCGGTACTTGGGTTTCGCCTAATTGCTGTATTTTAGGAAATTTGACATAGACGGTAGGGATAGTTAAACAAAAAAATCTCTGTTAAAAGTGCGGTGACCCCCCTTTTTTATTTTTGTTTTATGATAACAATACGTAGATGAACATATTTGAGCAGTTTCGCAAAAAGTTATTAGATAGAACTGTTTTAACTTCCATTTTTGTGTTAAAATAGTAAAAAAATGACGTTTTTTTAGGTGACATAAAAATTTTAAAAATTAAAATTTCTCAAAATTTAACTTGTGTTCTCCATTTTTTGGTAGCTTTTGGTTTATTTAAATGGTATATGATATATATATTAGCTTATATAATATAAATATGTTGCCAATTTCATAGGTAATTAATCATTTTTATGCAATTAGAGATTTTTCAGTTCTAATGAAAAAGTACATGTTATAAAATGGTGAATAAAATCAAAACAAGGCCGGTGACCCTTATTTTTTTATTTCATTTTTCATAAACTAGTATTTGTATGTAGTACTTGAAAATAAATTTTTAGCAAAAGTTATTAGATGGAAAAAAATCAGCAAAACTGCAGCAACACCCCTTAACTATTATTAAATGCATACATAAACTATTCTGGTTGCAGATGTTGTTGCCATTTATGACGTACCAATGCGAAATCGAAATCGATTAGATTTGAAATCGACATATAAGTGTGTTTTCTGTTGACATCCAGTCAGTACGCACAGCGTAAACGCCAAACTGTTTATGTTTGCGAACAAAACTAGAAAGATTCACTTTGTAGAGACCAGAAAAACAGAAACCGCGATAAATATACCGATGAAAGAACATTCATATTTTACGCCGAATTTTAGTGTCACCAGATAACACTATAAATTGCATTAAATACAAAATCCATCCCGGCTTGCTTAGATCTGACTGAACGGCATTTGAACAATACGTATACAATGCAAGAATGAAGGGCCCGTTGACAAAGCAGTTAAACTGAGTGTTTAGGTATTAGCAGGTTAAGGGCCTTTTAATTAAAGCTGCGTGCCTTTTCCATTTACACCTACCTGGTGATAAGTTCATAGCGCTTACTTTTATCCGACAAAGAAAACAAATATATACATATAATTGTCATATGTAATAAACATGCAATTTTTAAAACAAAACATTATTCCCAGACAGTACATTTGTTTGCCTGTATACTTAATATAAATAATATTGAAAGTTCGGGAACCAGATCGAACATTTTTTGTTTATTTACATGTAGACAACGTTAAATCGACGTTTAATTGAATTTTAACGTTTGAGGAAAACAAATTGTACAAGTACAATGTCAACTATATTTTACAGTTTCTGAACAATATTGTACAGTTAATTGATAACTGCAAAGTGACGCTCCAAAACGTTTAAAATCGTACCACCATTTAATGCAAAATAGGTCAAGACAAGTATAATTATTACGCATGAATTGGTGACGGAACCCCTTTTTTGATAAGAGTGACGTGTATCGAGTTAAGACTTGTCTCTAAAATGGCATTTATTACAATGCAAACATACTTATGCCCTCTTGTTTAACGTAATACAGCTGCATTTAACTTGCAGGACCACTTTTTCGCTAAAACATGATAACTTTGATAGAGTTACATACTATTATACTACGTTATTAAATCTAATAAAAATGCAGTCACGTCCGTCAACAATTCAAAATGAGCATTCACATGATTTGTATTGATTGAAGGGCGTGTACTATATTATATAGTTGTGTATTGCATTGACCTGTTCTGATAACATTCGGCATTTACCTCCAGGTACTTATCCAAATGAATAATACGGTTTTTAAACAGTAATTGATAATAAATAAATTAAAAATGAACTTTACGCTCGAATGTAACCACCAATTCAAACCCATTCACTCCAAAATTAGTAGAAACTAATTAAATTAAGGTATGAATATATTTGCGTTATAGACAAACATTCAATTGCGATAAGCAAATAAACATTTCTTGAAGGTGTGCACTCTCCTTTGACTGGGAACTCCGATCCAGCAAATTCGTATACACTCACCGACTTCCTGTAATTGCTCCTTTTCTGGTATTTGTTTTATCCCGATACGTATGAAGGCGGTGGTATGGTTTGTAAAGACTTGGTTAACTTCTCAAGTGTTCTCGGATAACAATCGCTGAATCAACTATTTCGTCTGTTTACGTTATGAATACGCCAGTAAATTGTGTCATTGTTGCATTTTTTGTACATATATGGGTCTGTCTCCGAATCACACTGCCTGTAAATGGCGGATTAACAAAGTCTTTCAAAAGTAGTAGTGCCTAAACTATATGTCGTTTTTCTTAAAGGTTTATTTGAATTCAGTGCCACAACGAGAATGATAAAACGCCGCCTGTTTCGCTAAAATAAAGCGTTCGATTTTTTCAGCTTTTATCAATTAACCAAAATTGTATTGTCGAATGTATAATGTTTTGGCGTTTTAAGTGAGACGTGTATAAATATTAAAGAGAAGTGGTGTTCCATACATGAATAATAAGTTTAACATAGATGAGCGGACTGGTAATGAACTAATTCAAAATTTTACATTTATTCAAGTTTTAGGTTTTTTATTGGAACATCGGCACAACGCCTTTGACCATTTACTAACAAGTAAACAAAATATAGTCAAAGTGCATCAGTACAATACAAATACAATCAAGTTAATAAACATAAACTACAGTGAAACATGTTCAAACATCATGTACAAACGTGTATGTATTGAAAACAACTAATAGTAAACAAAAAAAATAAAAAGGCAATATTTTAAGGGTTTCATACAATATTTGTTAAGAAGCAGCAAATACTAATATTTCTACCTCACGAAGTTTCATGGCATCAGTAAGGAATCTGGCAACATTGTTAATGACTTGAGTATTTTGACAGGATAGTATGTTTTTGATTTGTTTTATTAATGATAGCGATAACTCTGAATTAAGCAGATCGTTATGAATATGCCATGGTATCTGGAAACCAATGATTCCATACCAACCAATAGTAGAGCATCGACTATATAGCAAGTAGGCAGTTGTTTAAGTTATAATAGACGATTAATTATAAATTATGTTAATGAAGATAAAGTGGTATTGCGTGTACATTAATTCAATATTATTCACTTGCATTTAAAACAACATTTGTTCTTAGAAAATAAGCCTTAAGCGACATTATACTCGTTCTTTTGTTCGGAGAAAAACAACAAACTACGTTAATTTCGATTGATTTCTGAAAGACTTCCTGATGCGAGAAATATCATTATCTTGTTGAGAAAACTTCATTGAAAACAGGAAACGCAATCATAAAATGCTATTTGCTACATTTCAAGGGCCTGCAATCTTTCTGCTTATATTAATTAGGTATAGATTGGTAAATATGATGTTGTACTTATAATATAATTGCAATAATATAGCTTTTTCAACTTAAGCATTTTATTGAGAGTCCAATGTTTTTTGATAAATATATATCTTTGCAGATATAACCGTTAATGTTCAGTTAAAGCCCGCTAAATGATATGTAGACCATCGCGCTACACACAGACACACACACACACACACATCCAAAAGCCATTGATGGAAAGCGCCATTTCACAGTTTATATTTCGACAATAAACAGTATTAGGCTCGAGCACTGCTTCTACTCATAACACGTGATTTGTTTATCATTTTGTACGTGTTGCTTAAGTGTTGAAATTTGTAACAAGCTAACGAATCTGCTGTAGCATGTAAGAGTTGTTGTTGAGTTTCAGATCTGTTAATAGGAGTAGATAACATTTCGCTCTGCCAGTACCCATGATTTCACAAGATGAATTATTTTCATTTAACCATCTGAAAGTCGATGAACTTTTTTGGAGTATTAAGTTTGCCAACAACGCACATCTGTATTTTGACATCAAATAAAACAAATAAGTCTACAAAAACAAAACACATCTTCAGGCAACATTCATAAACATTAACAAAACCACGCCAGATATATAATATCTTCGAAACTGATAAATCCGGATACAACTCAACTTCTAAAAGGAGAAACTTATAGAACAATACAAGGACGTTTGATTAATTTATAGAAAGTGTATCTTCACTTACTATTCGGGAGCAACATTTGTATTGGATTAAGGCTTGCAAAAGACACCATGGTACAAGAAAACGCAGCTGCTTAAACATCCTAAATATAAGTTACCATTGCCCCCCCCCCCGCTTTTCAGTGCGACGCTTAATGTTGACCTACGGTAAGACACATGCATGTATGAAATTAAATGCCAGCGATAATTCACTTCAAATAAAAACATGAAACACATAATAAATTCGAAATTATTGAAACACTTATTAAATGCAATCTTCAGATTTACGGGCTAATCTGTCAAAGAATATCTGCTGATTGTTTTTCCCAAGGATGCCTTATTACATGAATTATGTATGAAGCAAGTACTTCTCTGTCCTCCCCAAAATACAATAATTTACAAAATGTCGCGTTCGCATACTGTGTTTGTATTATGTTCAGTTACTGTTATACACATTGCCACAGAGTGCTTCTTCTTTAAACCAATATAGACCAAACTCATGTCGTTTGATATAAAACCAACGCATAAAATATCAAAGCATGGCTAAAACGGTTCATTATGTAATCAAAACAGGAGAAGGCTACCATAGAAAAAATGATACATTTAAATGTGTGAATTACCTCCATATCCACATTGATCGGAAGTTGTATGTCTTGTTATATGTATACCCCATGGCAACTTGTCTCAGCACTATTAGTTGCACAGTGCGCACTATACGATGCGTTATCAATTTCATCAGTTAAATGCATTCATAAATTTAATTGAATGCAGGTGTTGTTGTCATTAATGATGCAATTATGCAAATTCGTCGCGGAGTAAGTTTTATATTGACATATAACCTTGTTTTGAATTTCTAGTCAGTCAGTTTTCAAAGATAACTTCCGTTCCGTTCCGTTTGTTTATATTTGCGAACGGAACCAGCAAGATTTACTTTGCAGAGACCAGAAAAACCACGATGTTTATACAGAGGAGGGAACATGCGCATTTTATGTCGAGTTTTATTGTCAATTGATAACACATTGTGTTGCATTAAATACAAAATCCATCACGACGGGCTTAAACCTGATGTAACAGCTTTGGGAAGATCCCTCAAAGTTTCGAGATGTTTAAATCGTTGTGCATGGACCATCGGCAAATAAGTGTTACTAAATGTAAGGGATGGCGAAATGGAATGACTTTGTTTTACAACAACCAGTAAATGTTCATGTGTGCTACAATGCAGAACTCGTGATGTAAACATACCAACGAATAACATTATGTCTGGATAAGTACATTATTCATTTTTTACAGCAGGCCTGCTTATTGTAATGTCTGTTACATTGTGTTCGTAAGTAAGTTAAAAATCTATTTTTCGGTTTAGTTATTTGACTATTGAGTACTAAAATGTAAATGCTTTTAAAATCAAATACATGTACTCGTTTTTTGCTGTAAAATTTAAATTACGATGTCACGATGTAAATATTTATTTACATCTTAGTAAACAGTATTACGAATATAAACGGGCAAAGTGTTACGTTACGTATGAAACAGTTTTTAAAAGTAAATGCTTGTCATTGACGGCCCCAAAGCAGTGGTCATTTGTGTTTTGTGTTCGTATGTATTTTTTTCGGCCATCCATGACACATACCTTAGTGTTCCTAATATAAATTGAATGAAAACTGTTTGTGGTTCAAACATTTAGATCATTAATTCAAATACCATCCTATTCATGTTTTATTATACCACGTGGGATACCAGTACTTATATAATGTAGTAATTAACCGAGGATGTACAAAGCAGCTCCTACTGAGCGTAGGAGCTGCTTTGTACATCTTCATCTGTTTACCGTACACAAACAATCTTCTTACAATTCAGTTTTCACATCCTGCAGACAATATTTTGAAACTCATAAATTCACGATGAACACCCGTACAGTATGTGTGTTTGTGTGGGAATTTAACATTTGACTCTCTGTGAGTTATTAACACTCAGTTAATTTAACATTTGACTAACTGTGAGTAAAACGCATTTATTCCACTTCCTTCATATGTCTTTATGTCTAGCTAGGGTCCGACTGTTTTTGACTCAACCGTACCACTTTCACGCTGCCGGATGATGATTGTAAATTACGAATTGAATATTATGTGAAATTATTTTGATTGATATATACGATGCACACGCGTAAACAAATCAAAACTATACATTAAACTGTTCGAAAATATTAAGGATATGTTGAATATTATTAAAAACATATTTTTTTTTTTATCATGTTCTGTCGGCAACGGGCTGAAATTTATGATCGTCTGTAAAGAAAAGCGTTCTGAAAATTGTTATGTATATGCAGACACTTCTCCAGACTGATAATCTGGTTGTTAAAGGACCCGATATATATATATATATCAATAAATGTTATACACTTTCCGCTTGGATGTGACCGTCAACGAATTCCCCCAAATCACAAAAAAAAACTAATTAATTACGGTATGAATAGAATTGCGACACAGACGAAGAATCAATTACGATAAGATCAATTGCGACAAGCAAATGCATCGCTCTACATTTACCGTCCCAGCGGTATTGTCTTGCGACTTATACCTCCAATTCGAAAAATTCATATTAACTTCATTCTTCCTTATCTCGTTAATAACTTTATTACGATATGTATGTAGACCGAGTTATGGTTCAAACAGACTTTGTTAACTCCCATGTGTTCGCGTATACCAATGCATATATATATATATATATATATATGCATACATGTGTATGAGTTTCTGTGTTTGCCAAATAATAAAGCATGTAAATTATGTCATTTATGAACTTCTTGCTCGTATCCGAATCACGACGCCAGTTAAACGAAGGCATTACGCAGACAATAAAAGTACTTTTAACTATAATGATGTAATAACTTTGTTCTAAGGTTTTCTTGCACTCATGCCACAATGATGTTACATCAACAGGCCTGTGATAATCAAGCCTTTTGTCCGCTATTGTTTAATCAACCAAGATTTTATTGTCGTTGTATCGCTTTAAATTGGGACGTGCATACGCACTGAAGAGAATTAAATATCCACACAGATAACAAATAGTTGAACATAGATGAGTGATTTTGTAATACAGATATGCGAGCTCGAATAATCATTACAATAATACTTGTTACAACGATCTAAGCCATATCAATATACAATAATTTGACACATAATGCAATAATAAGAATAATAACATACTGTTTATGCATACAAACAACAAATAAAAAGTCAACATTAGTGGACATTCAAGACTACAGTTTCTTTAAGTTCCCCCAAAATTGGGTCAAAGTCGAATTTAATATTAAACATGAGTTACACTAGATTACTTCCAATTTTGGGCATATTTAAGTGCAATGGCAGACGTGGGATAATGACCGCAATAAATTCGAAAATAGTTCCGATGTGACGTCAATTGTTTCTAAATCCATGAACTAATCAACATCCTCGTAGTGTTTAATTGCATGTTTATGCAAGCCTTTCCAACACTAGGGCATGTAATTTAATTCTCATCAGTAAAAGCGATTCTCAAATCAGCAACATGTATACACTATTTTTATGCTTGGTAAATATGCCTGAATGTTTTGTTGTAAAATAATGTCTTTGGAAGAAATCCTCTTTTGCATAATGTATTCACGTTTTTGTGCACATGTTTTCTGGTTATCTGTGCATACACATCCCAAACAGCTGTATAAACATGGTATGTCTCATGTCTATAAAGCAGGAATATTAACTGATTTTTTTTATTTGCAACTTTAAAAGCAATTTTGCTATAAAAATCTAACATCATTAAATATTCAGTTAAGGGAGTTAGTGCGAGTCACTTTATTCGTTGTGCTATTTTCCAGTTTCAAAATCCAATCGGTGACCATTCTTACATTTTTGTTCGTTTTCACAAATTGCCTTATTGGTTTATTAATCGAATTACAGTTTATTTCGGAGTTAGAGACAAAGTTGATTTCTGAAGCATTTCCGCTCCATTACAATTCGGCGGGATAGCACAATATATTGAGGCAATCTTACTTGTTACATGACAACATTGTAAACATGATATGCGCGAAAAACAAAATGTATAGCTTTACATTTCATTAAACGTAAAATCCGCACTTGAAAAGAGCAATTTACTTAATGAGTGTATGTATAAAGCACAACCTGAGTGTCTAGACAATGGATATATGTGATATATGCACGTATCATTGAGACATAAAATCAATCTCTATGATGCGCTATAATTTGCAAATATCAAAGCGAATATTATCTGCGATCTTTAGATTTACGAGCTAATTTGTCTCGGGAGTCTGCTTATCGTATTACCAATGAATACCTGATAATTTACGTATGAAGCAAGAACTTCTGTTTAAGACAAATGTTAGAAAAACTTCGAGTATTTTATTTAGTTTTTCTCATGAACAGGTACCTTGTACCTTGTGTTAAATAATTTGGATTGTTTTTGGCTAAATCTGGGGAAAAAGACGTATTATACAACTTCTAACACCAACGACGCACATTTAATGATGTGTTAATGTTTTCAGTGTAGCAAGTGACTTAGCGGTGAACATTCATATACATTAAAATGTGTGCAATACCTTCATATTTTCCCTTCTCGGTATACGTGTTACATTTGGTTTAAACAGTGTTTATTGTGATACCTTGAACATGAAATGTGAATTACATTCATACAATAATGGATCAGAAAACAAGTTCCTTAAAACTTATATGAATTATTCTCCATAATTCTACGTGTTACATTTCATAGCCCAACGAATCATATAAGAGTACAAGGTATGTTCCCCTTTTACTATATGTGCACGATTCACACAGTGGGTGTCTAGTTGTTAATTGATGCAATAGTGTTGTTTGAAAACCTCTTAGTATGCCCATCAACATTGACAAATACATGTCTACTAAAATATAACCATAAATGTTGTTACAACTACACGGATATATTTCAACAGATAACTAACACTGTTTATTTGTGTTATTATTATTTTGTTCTATGTTGTTTGTTAGTATGTAAACAAATCGTTCATAACAGCACGGGTAAGATTAAGAAAACATTGATGTAAGTTTTCAGTATATCTTAACTACGTTTTGAATCATGCTGTTTGAAAATTGAAAAGAATAGTGAACATTCCCAAAGTTAATGTATAGGCAAATCAGCAAATGCATCCGAGATAATGTATTGTTGTGTTGTGCTCTTGGTGTTAATTTGAATAATACAAATGGAAATCGATGGTTTCATACCATCTGCAATACATAGCGATTGATTACTAGATATAATATTGGAAGTAATGAGTATTGATCTATCGTAATAGACATTCTGCAATACGAATTATAAAAAACACGTATCAACAGTTTAACAAATATACTTGTTTACCGTAAAGAGAGCGTTGTTCACCGCTGAATATGTAGGGTATTACATACATGTAACGGCATATAAAAGTAACAAATGATAAGGCTTTTATGCATATAATCATAATTAACTTATTAATATGATATGCGTTTATTAATGGGGTTGTAGGTACATTTTCTGGATATACGAAATGTGTAATGCATCTGTGTAGACAATAATAACAACTCATCAAAATCTAGGTGAACATTCGGTTAACGTTGCAATAGTTCATTACCTTAAAATAGCTATGAAAGTGAAGCACGTGTCTCATAAAATGACACATACCATTTATTTCAGTCAGACTTCACACGACGCAGATGACCATTCCAATAACGGCAAACCTAACAGACCTATTCATTTCCTGTTCTTTAGACACTTTCGGAGCGGCCTTCTTTCTTAAATCGGATGCAATAATTCACACGCTTGGCGATCTACGGTTATAAGCCATGTAACAGGAATGGAATTCCATTTAATATGTAATAGCATTTTTATCATACCGGTTCCACGAGGCAGACGTGTAGTAAAGGTTTATGTGTAAAGACGTTTGGTAAGCTGGTGACACTTAATGAACAATACTTCGAAATTCGTTTGTTTTTGAGTAAATAATTATTTTCTGACACAAATATTTTCAAATTGAAGAGTCCAACCGTTAGCCTATATGTTCCAATAAAATACCCGGTCTTGAATCTGAACCTTACTCTTTTCGACAGGATCTAGCTTTTCAAATATAGCGAAACACCAGGCGGTTGTCGGATGATTGTATAATAAATAGTGAATAACAGGTTACTGCCTGATTTTTTGTAATATATCAGGCAAGGCTTAGAATAATATAACGGCGAGGCTTGCCGTTGACGTTGCATTTTTAGCGGAAATCAATTTGATTTTTGACGTTTGACTTGTTACTAATGACGTCATGAGCACTTGGGCAATATATTTTTTAAAATATGTTTTTCGCTGTATTTTTTGCTTTTTGTGTCTTACATATATTACACCTTGGTATCAAATTGTTTGTTTTGTTGAATCTGATTTTATTTTACTAACAATGATTAATTTATATTTTCATTCCGAGTAAAATGACTTACATCCAAACATCGACTGATTTAACAACTTCCTGTTGAACATGACGTCATTAGCATATACACATTCATTTATAATATTTGGAAAATACGTTTTTTGCTGTTTGTGTTGCTTTATGTGGATTAAATGTAATACATCTTGGTATCAAATTGTTTATTTTGATGAATCTGTTGTTTTTTTTTACAATAAAATATTACTTATTTCTTAAGTCTTAGAAATATGACGCATCGACTGATATAAATACTTCTTGTTGAACATGATATAAGAAAAAATATATCACGCAGCGTTATATCAGGCATTTATCAATGTAGCGGTACGATAAAAGAAAATACGTGTATGCAGAAACATCTATACATAAATACGTTGGATGATAAAACCCGGGCAGCTATACATCAGCATCAATAAGTAAATAGGTAAATAAGTGTATTTGCCGATATATTATGAAATAGTAAACAGGCACTGTTATTAAAGCCACGAACAACCATGTGTCAGTTTATACAGTGAACGAGTGCATAACGGCAACATCAAGGTCAGTTCAAAAGATACAGTATTAGCACCTAGATAAGTTATGGAGTACAAATGAAACAACTGATGCGATCTATGTTGCTTGTCTATATTGAAGACTTTAACACAATTTAAGACTGTGACGTAATACATTATGTTTACCAAAATCAATGAATTTCAAAGGTAGGTTGCAGTTTATCTTTTGTATTTTTCAACATTTTGCAGGGATAAAGCAGAATTTGAAAGCGAACAATAACAGTTTGCACCTCTAGCACAAATACTACCTTAATATAAAACGTATTAAATGACGAAGCGTAAAATGACAGAATTTGAGCTTGAAAGACAATTATAATTTGAAGTGAAATATTGGGCTCCAGTCGCATGTTTTAAACTTAAGTCGAACATACTTTTTTATGATTTACGTCGTTTGAAGCACAGACAAGATCAACCATATTAAATCTTGTTAACCTATTTGTAACTATAATTTGCAGATGTTTATAAGGAACATAACTAATATGAATAACCATTGATACTCAAATAAAGTAATTTTCTTGCTTTCTCAATTTTAAGGTAACGACTTATATTAATATAATCGTGTCTTAGAATAAAGAAAACGTCACATAAATTATTTCAAACTATGTTTTCTGTATGTTGTCGACCATTCTTTTTATCCTAACCTCAGGTTATGCCTCCATCAACTGAAAATACTGCTATCATCCAGCAACGCAGTTTACTTTGGAACAGGTGTCTGATGAGAAAACCGTTGGAAACTTTAACCGTCTTATTAACATTGCAATGACCAATATATGGCAAATGGAATGTCGTGTGTGGTTTGCGTGATTATATTGGTAGTTGCATCCACGATACACCCAACACCTGTACAATGCAACACTAATATGCAGTGTGTCTTTATAATCTATCAATTCACATACAATATACTTAAATGTACTGTTTGTTTTACGATTTTGTTTTATATAAAATGTAGTAACCAAATATACTTAAATATGTAAAAAAAAAAACTTTCGATATTATATCCAATGTTAAGTGTGGTGTGGTGCGGCCTCGAACCTGCTACCCAATGTGTACCAGTGCGCTACCACTAGACCACGAAATCCAAGATCTTTCAACTCTGACCAGTGGACGGAGTTACCTGGGCTCTATGACCCCACTATCGTCAAGTACTGGACGTGGTATCCCGATGTCTTTCATATTCTTCTCTTTTTACACCAGTTTTGCTCCTACTTCCTTACCTCTACAAACCGCACTTTATTGATACGTTTAAATAGCTCCTCTTCTTTCGATCTCAACTTTTTAAATACAAAACTAAATTGTATCCTTTTGTACCCTACTTTTGAAATTCCTCCCAATTTTACAAACATTGTTGAAGTGTTTTCGAAACTTATACAATATTAAAACAAGAGATGTGTTTGTCAGAAACACAATGCCACCTAATGCGCCGCTTTGATTTTATTTTACCTTTGACTTTGAAGGATGACCTTGACCTTTCACCACTCAAAATGTGCAGCTCCATGAGATACACATGCATGCAAAGTATCAAGATGCTGTCATCAATAATGCAAAAGTAATGACAAAACTTTACCCTGGGTTAAAGTTTTAAGACAGACAGACAGACACACACAATGGCGGACAGACAGACAGACAGACAGGCCAAAAACAATATACCCCCTTTTTTAAAAATGGAGCATAAAAAACACAATATGATCTTCGGATAATTTATTTATATGGGCATATGCAAGGATATGTTTGGAATATTTTAGAACTGTTTAAAATAACCTGATTTCTTGTTATTAGTGAAAGTTCGTCGTCTGCCAATGCGGGCTGCAACCTGTCTAAAAGGCATGTGGGTTCTTTGCCCTGATTTAACTTGAGACTTGTACGACATATATACGAATTACATGCAACTTCATCAACTAGATTTTTATTTTGAAATAACTGATATTATTCTGTACATTGCAGCCGTGGAACCTGCCTCGTCGTTCCTAAACTTGGCCACGACGCTGAAAAGTAAACGACATTTTCAAGAAGTCATGGTCGTTTGCTTGTCTGAATATAATGTATGCATGCTGTTTTGAAGGTACATTGGCATCGTTAATTTGTCAAACTGTGAAATGCCGTCGAATGCACGATATTTTATCTAAAATTAAGAGATTTCTACGTTTCATTTCCTTCACATTGCGCTTACTTTTACAGCGGGTTTAAGAATCGATGCTGCATTTGATCTTTATCGGTATCTTTACATGAATACTTCCAGTTTTGAGCAAACTTTAACATCATTTGAAGACGCGTATTTATGGCTGACATAAACTTTTCGGATGTGACGTCGATTGTTCTTAAATCAATGAACCACTTGAAAGCCTCGTATGCGACTCTCTGTAAATCCGATGTTTATGTGGTTCGTTACACATTAACGGCGTCGTATTTTTACAATACATTTTCCCAGTATTTGTGAATCTTACAAACGCTCAGTATGCAATATATACGTATGCTCCATATGCACATACAAGTATTTTGCGGAACTAGTTATTTTGATCGATTTCGGTATTTGCTTATGATGAAACATGTTTGTGATTATTAAACATCAAATAAATGTTAATTCGTTAATGTTTTACTGGCACTAAAAAATACACTGTACGATGGTTGATAGTATTTCTCTTCCGTGAAATAAAATAAACCGTTCAATATTTTACGTATTTAAAAAATTATCGAAATTAAGTCAATTTGGTACACTCTCTCATGTTCTAAAATTAAAAAGGAATTCTTCTCGTTATATCGCTCTTAGCAGCATAAGACCTAATAACCAAAAAACGCGTACATGATTAGGCGACGAAATTCAACGCTTTATTATCCTGACTCGGAAACTGTTTACACGTCATGACGTCCGCGTCTGAGATGCTAATTTAAGAAATCCCATAAAACAACGATAAAAATGAACGTGCGGCTTTAGTCAATCAATGAAAGAAATAAATGATAAAAAGTAGAACAGTTCTTAGAAAGTTATGATCGGCAGTCTGTTGTCATTTGAACCATACTGCACAAAATGAAAAATTAGAGTCGCAAAGACGCAACACAAAGCGACAAAGATAAATGTGACCTTGACCGTGCTTTGATCAGTGACAAAATTACTTGCATTTCAAAGTTAAGTAGGTGAACATGTGTTCGTTTTAATTGTGTTGTGGCTATGGTCACCAAATGCTTCAATATAATTGCTTTTCTTATGGTGTGTCTTATTCGATAGACACTTATTATTAAACCTTATTTGCCTATACTAATATACAAAGGGGAATCTTGTTTAATGCGCTAACTAGTACTTTGACTAAACGAACTAACGTGAAAAGGACGTAGACAAGACGAACTTCCAGAACATTTCTCGTAGTTCACCGCATACCTACTGTGCAGAACTATTCTAACATAACTTAGATGATTAAAAACGTTTTAATACCGTTTATTTCTGGCAAATTTTTCGTGTGGTTCTTCTCAAGCGTTTTCATATGCTTGTCATCGGACATACACTTGTATAATGTATCGTAGGTTAACGTGTAGATTTATCTTATATTTATTTTATATAATGAATTGAATGAACCACTGCTTATGTTGCATAAGATTGGAGGAAGAGGTGAGTTTTCAGTGCCTTTTTGAAGGAATTCAGTGTTAAAGAACCCCGAACGTTTGATGGAAGTGAGTTCCAGAGTTTGGGAGCAGCGTACATGAAACTTCGCTCCCCGTATGATACGGATTTAATCTTCGTTGGAATCACTAATGAAGTCGCTTCGTTTTTTGATCTTAAGTTTCGCCTTGGTTCGTAGACTTCAAGTAGGTTTTTAAGATATACAGGCGATTGTCCATTTAAGGATTGAACGCATTGGTAAGCATTTTGAAGTGGATGCTTTTTTTCTACTGGGAGCCAGTGTAATTCTTTTAGGATCGGTGTTATATGACTATAGCGGGATGTTCTTGTGATAACACGCGCCGCAGTGTTTTGAACATTTTGTAGTTTCTTGATAGCTGATGTTTGTGTTCCATACAGCAGTGCATTGCAATAGTCTAACCGAGATGTGACAAGTGAATTGACCAAGGATTTTGTGGCATTTGGTGTAAGATATTGCCTGATGTGACCTATTTGCCTAATCTGACCGAAACATGATCTACTTATAGCATTAATATGGTGTTCCATGTTCATTCTTGAATCAAACCAAGCACCGAGATTTCGAACGAATTGTGATGGTTTAATTGTCGAGTCCCCTACTTTAACAGTTAACCCTTCTACGAACTTGGCGTTGTTTTGACTTGAACATACTATGACCTCGGTTTTGTCGGTGTTGAGTTTGAGCATATCTGTATTCATCCACGAGATGATATCTTGGAGGCACTTTTCAACTCGATTACGTGTTTCGTTTTGGGCTGCTCCATCAGTGGGTTCAAAGGAAAGGTAGAGCTGCGAGTCATCGGCGAAGAAGTGATGCCCGAGTTCATGTTTTTGGCAAATTTCCCAAACAGGTTTAGTATACATGTACATGGTATAAAAGTTTGGGCTAACACAGATCCCTGTACAAATGTATTGACAATATTAGTTTTTATCATATTACTTCTTTTGAGTTTCGTTAATTACTCGCTTATGCATTTGAATTAAAACATAATACGCATCTCCGTAGACTGATCAAGTGCTTGTGTCAATAGAAATTGGACGACATACATATACATATTTACGACGATCTTGATCGAATTCGTTTTCATCTGAGATTGTGTCCATAAGTCATTATTGCAATATAAATTATGCGATTAAATTATGTTCGGGAAAATACATACACGAATACAAACGCATGAAATACATGTACTTTAAAACTGTATTCCATTAAAGACGGTATAATCTGTTTTTATCAAAAGGAATACTGTCTGGAATCCTCTTACATTATAGTTTAGTTTGTTTCAGACATCTCCTGAAACTTGTTTTCCTGCGGATTCCTGCTCCATTGAAGAGTTAATGATGTTCGCAATGGTACAGGGGAATATGTACTGAATCATTGGCTGCTTATCTGTATCTGTATGTGTTACATTTTATTTGGAATCCAATATATTGAAAGCCAAAGCGTTGATATGTGCGCTAAAATAATAATAATAATAATAATAATAATAATTATAATATATAAAAGAACAAAACAATACATCAATGCGGAAATCAATATTCAAAAGACCATATTTCAATTTTCTTTCTTGTGTTATGTACATTTCTTAATAATTTATGGAATTGAAGGTCCCTTATTTTCTTTAAAGTTATTAGTTAAATTGAATTTAGCGCTACCTTAATGCTCGAGTGCTTTTCGTACACACAATCTTTTAGATTGATTCAACAGATCAAAGCTAGATTCATTAAACATTTAATGGACATGTATACTTAATATTGCCATACACTGACGTATGTTCATCTGGATGATACAGATACTCCATTCACTATGACAACACCATAGAGACAATACAACGTGATACATATATAATGGTCCGCAAACGGGCGATAGAGGTACGATAAGCAGTATATCTCGTCAAACTTGATAGCTAAATAGTCTTCGTATACTTACATTCTACAACTTACATATTGTCATGTGCGTCTCTGTTGACCGTACTGTTGAATTAATTTGTTCATCATTAAGTTAGATCCTTCTTAATTTGTTAATAACACCGTAAATACATGCACTTAATCGGTATTTTCACATGATTATTTTCTGCTTTGGGCACACAATAATATCAGTAGAAGACGCTAATGAACGTCGTACACTTTGAAAATGGTGTCGATATGACGTCAATTGCTTTAAATCAATTAAACACTGGGGAGGCTCGAAGGCGACGCGAGACAATTAATTGGTTGTTTATCGGTTTTTTTTCCACACTAGCAGCGTGTTATTTTTGCAATACATAATCGCAAGTTTTGGTGATTCTAAAAAAAAACCTATATGAATGCAAAACTAGCATGTTTAGTTATAGTTGTTAGTCAATAATTGGTGATATGATGTAAACAAACTGCAATACCATATACCATATACAACGGCTTTGTAAGTGTTCTAATATAGATTGTTGTATGTATTGTAGTCTAACCGGTATCACGTTATTACGTGTTCCTCGTCATTTTTGCCACGAAAGCAAAAGAAGACTTCCTTATTTGCAGGAAAGTAAAACAAAATAATCAGTCTCTATCACTTCGATCCTGAAACAAAAGCGATGGCTGATGTACATGTACTATTGTGACCTTTGACTTGATAACCAAACGGACTGCACCGTTTAAATCGTTAACTGAAAATGCGACTTTGGTTGAGGTTTTAAAGCGAAACCGCTGAAAGGCACTGAATAATATACGACCCACTTTAATGTCGTTATTATTGCCCCTGCATAAAGCTTCCGCGCGAATCAAACAAGGCTTGGGGTTCAGAGATGCGTGAATTTATACACACTGAAATTCATACATTATTTATTGATTGTTTTTTTGTGGGATTTTGTCAAAATCAAGTCTACGAACAAATATACACTATTTCATAGAAAGTTGTCTTGAATTGATCAACAATTCGATCATTTATCGAGCACTAACACTCTTAAATAAAAACTACGAAATGACACACATAAAACATAATTACTTTCAGTGAAAATCATTAAACAAATAACCAAAATTAATGCTGCACTAACAAGGTTTCCATTTTTGGATTCTCAGTATCACATGTGTCTCTTCTCTGATAACAGATTTACACATGCACCTCATCGAGAAACTCATAATAGAAGCTAAATGCCGATGGAATGTTCATCCAGAAGGCAACACAGGGTTGTCTTAACAATCATGTTCAACTCGTCACATGTATGTTCTATAATATATGGATGGGTAAATATGTTGGCAGAGCAAAAGTATAAAGTATGTAATACATGTGTTTTACGTAAGGTACAAGCTTGTGTTCAAATACATTAATGCTTTTATGATCGAAAAATCTGTACTCGTCTAATTGCACAGATTCGCTTTTTAAATACAATATTAGAATAAATATGTTCTTTGATCGTATAAGCCTACGAAAAGAATAATATGATAAAGAAAAACCAATATTGTTCGCAAGTATAAATGTGCACGTGCAGCTCCAGGAAACCGATACTGCACGCGATCTGGAAGTGTCATAGCGTCCTTTGTGAGTGATTTTCATGTCCCTTCGTAGGAAACGTTCTTAACAGATAATGCTTAAAATGTCAAGGTTATATCTTGCGCTGTTTTTAAGGAATTGATATTATAATAGTGTTGCGTTAGAGGTGCCGTTGTGTGAACATGTTTCGTCGATCGCTGGAAATAAACGAACCTTGAAAAGCATCAGTAGGATAACAATATTTTCAACACTAAAAGGTATTTTCAAAATGCCACGCGAAAAATGGCTTCACCTTTTAAATCAAAACACGTTTGTTTAAAACTGGTGTAACCACATTCGGACGGTAAATCCAAAACATACCATTGAGGGTTCAAACACCATAGTTAATTCTTTATATAGCGCATCTATTCCATTAACAACACGAAACTAACAAAAAACAACACACGACAATTCTTGCAAACAACGATTTTGCTATGGCAAATACGCATTTGCAGTATTTCTTTTCAATGCTTATCAAACGCGATTGAATTCAGTTTATTCACGAAGAAGTATTCGTGGTTATACTATATCGTCCCCACATACAAGTAATCGTTGGTTTAAAAGAACACTTATCAGCACATAGATAGTTTGATTCTATAAAACGCCTTATCGATTTGGCGACAAATCAGACATTTTTTTCGGAGACAGAAACTCTGCTTATTTCGGAAAGCACTTCCTATCCAAGACAATGCGACGGAAATGACCACATGTGGCAAGACAAGACCGAGTGAAACTCGAAGGCTGATTAAATGGTATTCTCTGTTTAATAGCCATCATTGCAGTGTTTTTTAGAACGCCTGGTTCGGTTGATAATATCCACTCTGTAATTTTATATTGAATTGTTATAATGGGAGCAAGTAGAAGTTGTAGTAGTAGTAGTAGTAGTAGTAGTAGCAGTAGTAGTAGTAGGAGAAGTAGTCGTAGTAGTGGTAGTAGTAGCAGAAGTAGCAGAAAAACAGTGGCCGTAAAATTTGTAGTATAACAAGAAGTAGGGAAGAGTATTATTATTATTATAATTATTATTATAATTATTATTATAATTATTATTATTATTATTATTATTATTATTATTATTATTATTATTATTATTATTATTAGCTTAAATTATAAGTCACGAGTTTCTTTATAAACAAGTATCAATACATACAAATTGTTTGTCTGCGCTTGTAATTGAAATGTTTTAAAGCAGCATGATACAGAAGTGAACGTGATAAATACATTGCAAGACGATATGTCACTTGAGATAAATGTACTCCAACAATAGCATACAATTAATCGCTATAATAAGTTATGTTATCAAAAAGAAAAGTATCTGTGATCTTCAAGAATTATGGGTTAATTCGTCTCAGAAATGTGCTAATCGTTTTCTCGATGCATTTCCAGTTTTCCAGACATTATTTATGCAGATTGCTTTTTCTGAAAAGACTAATTGAAAAAAATGTGTTTGGCATTAGCTTGTAATTTTGTGCTGACGTATATGCACGTGATTCTCATGATTTAAAAACATTAAAACACATCAATTATGTCATTATATGGTAACGCATATGACAGAAATTTAAGGCAAAAAAAAACAAAAAAAAAACAACAACAACAACCAACTTACGAAATACCGTAAGCTTATTTTATAAAACAAAGCACATTGTTCCATTTTGTTGAATCTAATGGTCGTTCAGTGGTGAGGAAACGGATTCCCGTATCGCGCATTTTGAAAAAAATGTCTTACTTGCTGAAAGTATATTATCTTGATATATTAACTTCAATGTAAAAGATACAAATAAAAGCAAAAAAACAACAACAGCAACAACACAAACAAACTTTAGCAATACCAATGTTAAAACAATTATGCTGTTAGGATTCGAATGAATACATAATATTTTTTTGTTGCCAAGGAAGAACATTATTTTGACCCTGAACAGAACGGAAAACATCTACTAGTAGACACTATGTAACATGTTCGGTACAAACATCTACTAGTAGACACTATGTAACATCTACTAGTAGACACTATGTAACATGTTCGGTACCCTGTTGTGAAACATCTACTAGTAGACACTATGTAACATGTTCGGTACCCTGTTGTGAAATATAACGCATTTTTTAAAAGTATAATAAAAAAACAACATTTAAGGTTTTTACCATACACAGTTTGCGATATATATATAGAGTTTTCGAATATGATATTTAAATAGATTAGTAAAACCTTTCCAAAAAACGCTTGAAACGAAAATTACCGAAAGATTGCACCGTACCTTATGTTTACTATCTTTCTTCTGACAAGTAAATCAGATCAATTTCTCGATAAAATCTGCAATTTACCTTTTAACCCTATGTAAGATCGAATACTAGATCTCAGTGGATATAACGAGTTTTGATGCGTCACATAAGATGTGCTGCATTAAACCGTCTGGAATACGTGTTAATAGTATTAAATAGTGAGACATGTTTATATGCATAATGCTTTGTGAAATTGTCGATCTATAATACCATTTTTTTAAAAATCTAAGCCAAAAATATCAAAGGTTAAACCACTCGTATGGAATACGTGGTAAGTGGCTTTGTTTTCTGATGGTGAAAATCTGCACATATTTGACAGCATTTCCTATCCATGACATCCTGAAGATAATAGCCACATCCATTGTGAAATAAGCATGGGACGCGTATAGGTTGATAGGTTAAGCTACACTTTACCTTCATAAACACATATTTTGAGTGTAGCATCCAACGACGTTAGAATTCAGCGTTGCATTCAAAACATTGTATAAAATATAATAAATAATATAACCAGTAGGTGTTTTACAGTCAAATAAAGACGGGAGTATACATTTGCTAAACATGTTTCATTCAAGAATTTGACATGCACAGGCATGTGAAGTTGACTGTTAGATGTTAGCTCTTCATCCGCTGTTTGAAATAGAAATGCATAGCTATGGGTGTTCGTCAGATGTTAAAAAGCAAAACACAGCTATGCTCCAGATCTTCACCAGCTTATCCATACCTGACATGCACATAGTTTTTGAAATTGTTTTTGTAATTATCAATTTAAATATCGCCAAGCGAACTGTCATTGTCTACGTTTCATCCAATATCAAAACTACACAGATAATTAACAAACGAGGTCAATGCACTGTTGATGTGCAGAACATAATTATCTGTTTTAGCAATTATCATTACGAACATTTTCTGGACATTTCCTGTTCGTCGCATTAATTGGGATTGCCCAGAGGTTAATTTCAAAATGACACGCATGCTTTTAACATGTACTCAGACATATTCGTATATTTTCGAGTTGTTGTTTTTAGGCATTAACTTGTTATGCTGCAAATGAAGTAAATACATGTACGATTATCTTTTATTGTAATTATTTTTTCTATTTTTTATTTTAACGAGAGATTTAACATCGCAAAGATTGTTTCAAACATTCAGGTTTTGATTTCGCGTCGAACAAACCTTTAATAATGTAGCAATATAATAAAAGATTTTATGAAAGTTTGAACTTTTCATCTAGATTGGTTTTTGGAATTTTAAGTATAATTGTTGTTAAAAAAACTTATTCTTATATTTGCGAATTCCATATCGATTCTAAATGCAAACATACAAGCGAGTAAAGAGCAATACATCAATCCTGATTCACAATACCCTCGAGAGTGGGAGATTGAATAAACATCGAAAATATTTGCTACGTATAACCTACTGTATTTAATTTACCTAAAGGTTGAAACAAGCGGGCAACTTTTTGTGATGCTGCGTGGTTTTGATTCGATTCACGGGCCAGCGCAGCAGTTCAAAATATTTCCCTCTATACGTCGGAAAATCAATTTTACTGTTCCAAAATGAAATATCTGTATAATATAATATATACATCATGGGAAAAATTATTTTTAGTAGGTTTTTTGTATTTAACTTTCTTTGACGTATAAAATATTAGGTTTCGTAAAATGTTAAAGTCATAATTTCAGGACATTTTAAGACATTTATTAAGTTTTTCGTATTAGCTCATTTGTATTGAACCAACACTGATATGTGCAGTATACAAAATAATCATACGCAGAGAGAAGATACGAACTTAAATTCCATACATTTACAATTGTCGGGCATTGTACTTTATTTAGATTACATGTAAATGGTTGTAAAAAAAAATATTGTGCAAACATACGCTCAATACCATTCGTAACAAAACAATGCTTTCTTTATATTCGTAACAACGTTAATTCTTACTTTAAAATTCTCTTTCGAGATGTCACTAGATATTGGATTTATTTACTATATATTGGAGTTATAAACATCTCCATGTATGGCTACGAAACTATACTCCTTACTGTGAAGTATTCATCAATTACGTATCTTAAACAACATACGCTTTACAATTCTGAGTGCGAAATCGCAATACGCTCTTCTTGTATATGCAGTACATCAGTCGAAAGAACTTACCTTATTTACTTTAAAATCCACTTTCCAGAAGCCATCGTTGACGTTATTGCTCACTTAGTCAAACTAATACGACTAACCCATATACACAATTAATTTTAGCACTCACTATTTCCATAAATGTTAAAACACAGTATTCAATGGCTAACGAATCAAACGACTCTTTGCTGTTATGTGATTGTCTAGATGTTAATGTGAAGTAACAAAGCCTTTCTGTTAAATCATTTTATACACTATCTATTTCCAGAACTAGTCAAACACAATGTTCGACGCTCACACATGTGAAGGCGCTTCCCTGTACCTTTTGCTGCACGTTCTTTCACGCGGAGGTCTTACTTGATCGTCCCAAAAGATTAATTATCGGATCAGCAAGACGGGATCTCGATGCGTTGCAAATCCAATATCTAATTACTGGTCCAAACAGCGCTTGTAATATTGGATCTGATGACATAATGGTCACCGGAAATCCAATAATAAGACATTGCATTGGAAAGTACGTAAGAGCTACTTTACATCCAGATTCAATTATGAGGTCGTTATTGGGCAAGAACTTTTACCCGAATGCAATTAACATATTTGCTAATTAAATTGTTTCAGTCGTTGTTATCAGACTTTATGAATATATCTGTCGTTGTTTTACTGCTAACAGTGCAGTATATATTTTGTCATGCTTACGTCATTCAGTTGAATTAACAATTAAGAAGACATTGTACAAAGTAAGACAGTATGTCTGTTGGAATTTAAATGCTAACATAATGCACACTATCTAATGTTTTCGTGTTATGAATTGATTTAGCGAATTTATAAATAAACGAGAATTATTCTAGATCCTATATCAATTTTATAGAATGTAATCAAATTCCGCTTCACAATACAGACATGGTTGGAAAAATGTCTACTTTTTATGATTAAACTGTCCTTTGTTGGACGACTGAAAAGTAATCAACAAAAACACTGCATACATCCGATCGAAAATTGAGAGTGTATGAAATGGAAACAAATGTTTCTTACAGCTATTTTATGAATAACATGTGCGAATTGAACACCTATTTAGGAATCGGCTAAGAATCTATTCAAAACTAGACATCACAGTATCAACTTTTTTATTGTGAGAAAACATGAATCCCTTAGGGTGTTTTGAATTATATACTATAAATCCTTATGTTATCCGGCGTGTAAAATACACACAGTTTGCTGGATAAACGTGTTCAATTCCTAATGATATAGAGGATATTTGTTGGATTCAGTGGATTATCGATTTGAATTCACGAGTGATCATAGAAATTAATATGTTCACGAGTGGCGCAGCCACGAGTGAAAATATATATTTTCTATGATCACGGGTGAATTAAAATCGATATTCCACCGAATCCAACAAATTTTCTTTTTATTTCATACTTTTTTCACAGTGTATATACATTTGTTAAAGAGTTTAACTAAAGAATGTCGTTGGGATAATTACGTTATTCCGTCAACATAATGACGTCATTTCACAGTAAACAGTGAAAATAATCGATAATTTTCACTGATAATTTTCATTGTTTGAAACAGTGAAATTATCAGTTTTAATTCACTGCTATTTCTCTATAAACCACCGGAAAGCATTAAATAAAAGAAAATAAATAGTTTTTTCCCTATACTATAGTCACTGTTACATTTAGTAACACCATACAAACAGTTTGGTGAATCTGTGAACAGTCGGGTAATCTCTGACAAATTCGTTTGTAGATCGATTTCTATATTGTTTTTCAAGTTACTTGAACATATTGTACCTAATTGACAAGATAAGTGTTTTGGTGAAATGCGTCACTCAAACTTTAGTGTGACACAATGAGTTGTAAATAACGCATCATGATAGCAATACTGTATTAGTGGTTTGAATTTTTAAAATGAAATGGTGTCAGAGATTTCACCATTGATTTAAATATCAAACCCCAGTACTGTCCAAAGTTTCCCTACATAAACCAACTGAACACGATTTTCGGCACATCATTTGTGACGGATTTGTACTATTATTTCCTTTAAAGTTAGCAACAGGAAAACAATGATAACATTCGAGGTAAACAGGGATGTTACGATTACGTGATCAGTACCACGTGATTTACTACCGAGTTTGGAATATCTTTTATTTGGAGTCGTTGACTTAGGATTCACCATATGGGTATCGCGATCATTAGTGTACAGGCACTTTCAAGAGTTAAATTGTTTAGTCCAATATGATACCAGTGTATATATTGCCATATTATGAAGTATATAAGATACAAGAGCTGTCGGAGGACAGCACGCTAAATAAGTCGCCTTTAAAAAAATAAATTAAAGTGTTTTATATTGTAGGTAAGTAATTTTAGCTATCAAGTAATTAAGTATTTTTCTAATTTGCAAAAACGTATTCTGCGAGATATATATATATATATGGGAAACTATTTTTCTTACCCAATGTGCCTTATATGCAAGCAAAATTGAACTTGTCGTACAATGCATATATGATTGCATTACGGTGGCTAAATTCGTTATTGAGAGCTTACGCCGAAAACAATTGGTCTATATTTGGCAACAGTGACATTGACCGTGATCACACCCACTACATGTGCAATCTCTGAAAATATGAAATCTATGTATCCGATTTCTTTACAATTGCTTATTTTGTGTTCAAGTTATTGAAGACAAACTATTCTTTTAAATTAATATTTACTATGTGTGAACTTCAAATTGAGCCCATACAACAACCTATATGCAATCCGATGCTAATTTGGATATAAGGCGCAGTTTTAATACAATAGCTCAATTTTTAATGAGTTATTGAGCGGACAACATGTATCTTTATTTAGTAACAGTGACATTGATTCCATCTGCAATCTCAAATAAAGTTTTAACATGAAGCACCTATGTATATAGTTGCATGACAATCGCTTAGTATATATTGAAGTTACAAAGCGGAATCCATTGTTTTAGTGACAGCAAGGTTACCATGGACGCATGCATGCCTCATGCAACCCAAGCGAGGTCTGTATTTAAGATATTCGGATATTTAAGTCCGGATACGGGTTTTAATGAATGACGTTTCAAATGCAATAACTCAATTTGCCATCGAGACATTCCGCTGAATTCATTTTGTGTTTATTATTAACAGTGATCTTGAACTTGACTACACCAGTCCCATACGCAATCCTGGCGTCTTGGTACAAGGTATCTACGTATTAAGTATTTTAAAGTTATCTAAGTTTTATGAGCTGTAACCTATCTATATAGTATATATGTAAACGTTCCAATTATAAACAATTCCTTAATTATGACAAAGTTTAAACTAGAGTTATCAAGCTCATCACATGGTGTCATTTTATTATGAGAAATTAATGTAATAAGTTTGATTGGTATCATGAAAGCCATTCCAGAGATTAAGCTTACTGAAAAAAATCTGCCTATTTCGTATATATGCACATTTCTAAGAATAAACGGGGTTTTAATTCGGACAAATGTCATACAAGAATTACCAACCCTGGCCAATGGGGGTAATTTCAATATGAAGAAAACTTGTTTTAAGTTTGAAGGAAATTCCTAAGGACATTCATGAGAAAATATCTTACCGAATAATTTTAACCTGCCTATATAGTACATACGTAAATTTAGTTTAAACTAGCCCCTTATGTTGACAAATTTTAAACTAGAGTGACCCGACTCGCTTATATTGTAATGTTAATATGGGAAACCCATGTGTTAAGTTTGAATTCAATCCATCAAGCCATTGTTTGGAAATTTGCGAACAAACAAATCCATCCATAATTTTAATCCATGATTTTATTTGTACGCTACACTGAATGTTTGAATCAATTAAACGTAATAGAAATGAACAAACCACATCCGGTTTTCCTACTATAGAACATTAACGCTAATGGAAAACAACAAAAATAAGCAATATCGCCCATTGTTCTTTATTTGCGAACTTGATATAGATTTGCGATATGAAATACTGTACGTTGTTTTCCCGCATCGACGTTGTGAAACAGCATTTTAGTAACACAATAAAGGAAAAAATAATAGCATTCACAGTGTTTGGAATTAAACAATACATCTTTATACATATACAACCGTAGTTGTGCAATAATATTAGTGTACTTGTAAAAACTTACATTGAACATTAACTGACGATTTAAGACCCATTAATGACCAGAAACAACACATTAGTATTGCAAGGTAAATAATCGGCTCCTTCTTGCCAGTATGCGCTAATTGTCCGAATATGTCCACAAGGACATGAAGACCGTAGGCCCGAAGACATTTATTGACTCGATATTGATTATCGGAAAATGGCGAGCAGCAACAAATCATTTATGTCTTGACTATTTCTTTTTCGTATAAATAACATTATATCGTATTCTGCAAGTATTTGTAAAGTCAGTTAAATATTCTATAAACAAAAACTGAAGGAGCGATTTCTGCACAGTTTAGAAAAGCTGTTTCTTTGCAAGTGGTTGAACTCAAGATTTGTTTTGCAACCCGATGACCGATTTGACAATTGGATTGAAAGACAATTTTTTAGCTTGTTTTTAGAACAAAATATGTATATGAAAAAAAACAGCTTAACAACTATACCTGTCAATGTTTTATCAGGTCGTAAGAATGTGCTTGCTGAATATTTGAAAACGTATATTATGTTGTTGTTTTTTTTTTTTACAACAGATTACTACAACTTAAATCGTGAACGATAATATACACTATTCTACTCAGTCTTATTATATGTTTTGTTAGACCTCATTTTTATTTTCCGATTCTTCGAAATCTTGAATGACAAAGAATGACAGAAAATGCACAAAGACGCGTGTCGTTTTGTTTTATTGATAAAACGCGGATTAAAACAAATTCATGTCAAAGTAATATTAAAGATGATACAGTACAGGGTTTTAAGTTAAATGATTTATTTACTGGGCAACGCTTGACAAATTATTGCTTCTTGTTAGGAAATAAGAATTTAAATTTGAAAAAAAACTGTGTGTCCAGTTACCTGCGTATTCTGAGTATATCTGATAATCTCCAAAAACTAGATCTGAATAGGCGCTTTAGCATCATCAATGTAACCAACACATCTGCTCAAAGAGAAACATTGGTAAGAAAGAATTCAATAGTGGCATGGCCACTTATTCATTAGAATTCAATAGTGGCATGGCCACTTATTCATTTTACAAAATATATTGAAGCAGACTCAAGTAACAGTGTTTTCTGTTTGCGAAATATAATATATATACATGTATATAACAATGATGGAAATATAATATATATACATGCATATAACAATGATGGAAATATAATATATATACATGCATATAACAATGATGGAAATATAATATATATACATGCATATAACAATGATGGAAATATAATATATATACATGCATATAACAATGATGGAAATATAATATATATACATGCATATAACAATGATGGAAATATAATATATATACATGCATATAACAATGATGGAAATATAATATATATACATGCATATAACAATGATGGAAATATAATATATATACATGCATATAACAATGATGGAAATATAATATATATACATGCATATAACAATGATGGAAATATAATATATATACATGCATATAACAATGATGGAAATATAATATATATACATGCATATAACAATGATGGAAATATAATATATATACATGCATATAACAATGATGGAAATATAATATATATACATGCATATAACAATGATGGAAATATAATATATATACATGCATATAACAATGATGGAAATATAATATATATACATGCATATAACAATGATGGAAATATAATATATATACATGCATATAACAATGATGGAAATATAATATATATACATGCATATAACAATGATGGAAATATAATATATATACATGCATATAACAATGATGGAAATATAATATATATACATGCATATAACAATGATGGAAATATAATATATATACATGCATATAACAATGATGGAAATATAATATATATACATGCATATAACAATGATGGAAATATAATATATATACATGCATATAACAATGATGGAAATATAATATATATACATGCATATAACAATGATGGAAATATAATATATATACATGCATATAACAATGATGGAAATATAATATATATACATGCATATAACAATGATGGAAATATAATATATATACATGCATATAACAATGATGGAAATATAATATATATACATGCATATAACAATGATGGAAATATAATATATATACATGCATATAACAATGATGGAAATATAATATATATACATGCATATAACAATGATGGAAATATAATATATATACATGCATATAACAATGATGGAAATATAATATATATACATGCATATAACAATGATGGAAATATAATATATATACATGCATATAACAATGATGGAAATATAATATATATACATGCATATAACAATGATGGAAATATAATATATATACATGCATATAACAATGATGGAAATATAATATATATACATGCATATAACAATGATGGAAATATAATATATATACATGCATATAACAATGATGGAAATATAATATATATACATGCATATAACAATGATGGAAATATAATATATATACATGCATATAACAATGATGGAAATATAATATATATACATGCATATAACAATGATGGAAATATAATATATATACATGCATATAACAATGATGGAAATATAATATATATACATGCATATAACAATGATGGAAATATAATATATATACATGCATATAACAATGATGGAAATATAATATATATACATGCATATAACAATGATGGAAATATAATATATATACATGCATATAACAATGATGGAAATATAATATATATACATGCATATAACAATGATGGAAATATAATATATATACATGCATATAACAATGATGGAAATATAATATATATACATGCATATAACAATGATGGAAATATAATATATATACATGCATATAACAATGATGGAAATATAATATATATACATGCATATAACAATGATGGAAATATAATATATATACATGCATATAACAATGATGGAAATATAATATATATACATGCATATAACAATGATGGAAATATAATATATATACATGCATATAACAATGATGGAAATATAATATATATACATGCATATAACAATGATGGAAATATAATATATATACATGCATATAACAATGATGGAAATATAATATATATACATGCATATAACAATGATGGAAATATAATATATATACATGCATATAACAATGATGGAAATATAATATATATACATGCATATAACAATGATGGAAATATAATATATATACATGCATATAACAATGATGGAAATATAATATATATACATGCATATAACAATGATGGAAATATAATATATATACATGCATATAACAATGATGGAAATATAATATATATACATGCATATAACAATGATGGAAATATAATATATATACATGCATATAACAATGATGGAAATATAATATATATACATGCATATAACAATGATGGAAATATAATATATATACATGCATATAACAATGATGGAAATATAATATATATACATGCATATAACAATGATGGAAATATAATATATATACATGCATATAACAATGATGGAAATATAATATATATACATGCATATAACAATGATGGAAATATAATATATATACATGCATATAACAATGATGGAAATATAATATATATACATGCATATAACAATGATGGAAATATAATATATATACATGCATATAACAATGATGGAAATATAATATATATACATGCATATAACAATGATGGAAATATAATATATATACATGCATATAACAATGATGGAAATATAATATATATACATGCATATAACAATGATGGAAATATAATATATATACATGCATATAACAATGATGGAAATATAATATATATACATGCATATAACAATGATGGAAATATAATATATATACATGCATATAACAATGATGGAAATATAATATATATACATGCATATAACAATGATGGAAATATAATATATATACATGCATATAACAATGATGGAAATATAATATATATACATGCATATAACAATGATGGAAATATAATATATATACATGCATATAACAATGATGGAAATATAATATATATACATGCATATAACAATGATGGAAATATAATATATATACATGCATATAACAATGATGGAAATATAATATATATACATGCATATAACAATGATGGAAATATAATATATATACATGCATATAACAATGATGGAAATATAATATATATACATGCATATAACAATGATGGAAATATAATATATATACATGCATATAACAATGATGGAAATATAATATATATACATGCATATAACAATGATGGAAATATAATATATATACATGCATATAACAATGATGGAAATATAATATATATACATGCATATAACAATGATGGAAATATAATATATATACNATGATTCATATCGTGTTTCTTGGGATTGATGATATAAAAGAAACATTACATATACGTTGCTTCTTAAATTTGGATAAAACGTATTAATTAAAAAAGCACATAACATGCATATCACGTATAATTTTCAAACGGAAAACGATTGCATTTCATTATATCACTTGTACATTTGTGCTCAGTTCCATTAGCACTATGGACAGGCCATATTCTTCAATAAAGGCATAGTCACTCAAAACATGTGCAACTGACATTTAGAGCGAATGTCTGTAAACCTTAAAGGTTAATTGTATGAAACAGGTGAAATTGTTGTTAAATGATGATAATTATATTCATTTATAACGCTATTCACTATGTAATTTAAAACGAGACATGCAATTTTCACAATCCGGTTTTCTAACATAAAATAATCAATGAACGCAGCAATATCGATCAATCGTTCCAAGTTTGCGTAAAGAACCGCTTATCTGTAGTGGAAATAAAAAAATGTGCGATACAAAATGTTTACTTTCAACGAAGAAGATCCATCGTATTCACAGTTCATAATAATGTTTTTATCGTGTCGTTAATGACATGTTTAATAGTTTTAAAGCTGTTGTGGCTTTGCTTTAAAAATACAATTTTAAGGTATTCGCAATAAGTTTATTAATAACTGATCCACAAAATGCTGCATTTCAAAAACGCAATATATTTGAATTAGCCTTCTTTCCTATCTATTCATCCAACCCTATAAATTCTTCCACCCCCTTATTTTGGTAATTATGTCATATTTCTGATAAAACTTAAGTTAGTAATGCTTATTAAAAAAAATCTATAACGTAGATGTTGTATTTTGGTAAAAAAACATGTGAATTTTAGATTTTGTCAGGGAAAAATTAAATTTAGGCAAAAAATATGTTATGTTTTCCTATAAAAATGATGACTGAACAGATTGATAGGAACGATACAAACACATTATGGTTGCTAGGGTGCCCACCTAGAATTGGCCTGTAACTAAGGAAATACCTGCGTTGTAAATTATTTTGCCATACTTTTGTGGGGAAGATATAAAATGTTTAATTAAATGTCTCACTTGTGCTGAAAATCTTTTCATTCAGTAGAAAAAACGTCAATTTCACTCTTAAGTGGATGAATATACAGGAAAAGAGGCTATAAGAAAACGAAAACAATGTCAATTCATAATACGATTTTCTAACACGGATTTATTAACTCCGTCTTTCTCAATGGCATTATAACGTTTGATGTTGCGATGTGATATTTAAAAAAAAATGCTTGTTCCGTTTCCGGATGAACATCGAAAACCGCATATGTTTACACATTACATTTTATTCTGTAGCTTCATTTCTTTTCTTTGACATAAAATGTCGTGGACTCAAACAATCTGGCATATTTGTTAGATCATAAATTCTTGGATTTAGTTTTATAACATTTGACTTCGTGGCTGAGAGGATCAACGCAAATAGTGTCCGACGAAAACAATTGATTGAACAGCAATTTATAAACTACTGTTTAGCGCTAATCACTGCAAGCTTCATTATTGTGTACAATACCTGCAGACTTCTAAAATTAAAGTATAGCACGTGTGAATGTATAATAAACAACGGTATATTACTTAATTATATTAAAAGGACGAACGAAACGAGTTGATAATAGTGCGCAGTACGATGTTTTAGCAGATTCCGATTATTATATTTCTTTCAAATGTCTCTCCTTAAATCATCACAATTTATGTCAACAACATTTAAGAATGTTGATTTAGCGGCAAATTGCATGTATTCCGAGCGAGTCATTCGCCCTATTTCTGCTCAGAGGCACTTTGATGGTATTAATCATATCTGGTTAGGCTTGTCTGTGTGACACATTTATCGATGTTTTAATGATATTCGATTCAATTAGATTTGTTATTAACGGCTAATCCCGTTTGGAGACAAATCAAGTCGAGTCACTTCCTGGTAGTCGATCTCCTGTTTTCGTTTCCTGAGTTTTATAATTATATAAGTTAAACAGTACAGTTAGGAAAACATGTTGTTTGAAACAGGCATTCGTTGAATACACGATACAATGAGATTTTAGATAGGGGCAACAAATAACTGATATAATATTACCAAACTAATTTGCTATACATATTCTCTGTGATCCAGATTTTATTTTCGTTAGCTTTGCGATTAAGTGTCATCAAATATGGTTGTATATGTAATAGTTCAACACAAATACATATGGCATATATCTAAGCACGCTGGGTTTGAAGCTGAACAGTTAAACACAAATACCCCACTGAGATATATAACTATGTGGGCCATAGTTTGTTTTATATAATTTCCAGAATATATTTTATAGTGTGAAATACTATACAAGAATTCATCGCAAAGTTGTCATATTCAAGTCAAATGGTTATAATTTAATAGCAGGCGTGCCAAACAAACTGTGGACAACATTCCATCTTTGTTGTGTTAGGTTCACTTTGAAAAAATACACTTAAATGTGATAATGTCTCAAGGCAACGCCATTATAAGGTTTTATTAGATTATAACAACCAAGTCAATGTGTTTCTTTTGCTAAAGTATAATAACCGGGAAGTGCAAACTAATGTTGGCATTATGTTTTTACTGAACAAGAGGAAGTAACCTTTAAGACGAGTATGTAGCGAACAATGTAACATTCATGCATAAGTCAAGAATATCGATTACTGATGGAGATATTCCTTTGATAAATAAATATGAAAATAAGTGCTTATATGAATGCTTATTATCCTCAATATTTATTTATTACGATATGCGTAGTTTTCATTTGAATATTTACTATCAGCTAAGTTAACTACATCAGCGTATTAATTCCCCACTTACATATTTGTAAAATGTATACTACCAGTCTACCAGCAACATCTTGCGCACTTATCATTGATGTGTTTCAAATGATATTAAATTTAAACTATGGTAAAATGGTTTTCCAAAATACAGCATTTAGGATGGCATCCTTTTGATAAACATTAGTGATTTAAAAAAAATCATTTTTAGATCAAACAGGCGATCAATTTAATTTGGTGATTTATCATCATCTTTATATTGAACAGTCACATACTTCTTCAACAAACATTCAGTCAATTTTGTTCAAATTAAATATTTCAAACATCTGTTTTTAAACCCGTAAACCTTGGTTTATTCAGGCAATTGACTGAGATATAGGCAAAATGAAACTCCAGAAACGGTGTGAAGAGAGAAATTCGTACTATCTGAGAGAAAAATTAAGAAATGTAATACAACTTGAATTACACGTATTATAAATGTTGCCAATACGTTAATTCGTATTACTACATCTTTGTAATAATACGTAAATGGTTGATTGGTTGATGTTTGATATTTGTTTTTATTTGAGGTACGCCGACAAAGTTACTCCTGTTGGTTGATTTAAGTTGTGACAGTAACATTATATTATATTGGGACCATTTGTTAAAAAATATCTCGTATTTTATTACCTCCGGATTTCGAAACAGGACCTTGATTGGAGTTGATATATATACTCATACATCACGAGGTTGCACGAGGTACCATTGTTTTCTTTTGCTGTTATGGGTTCACATATTTGCTTTTTAAAACAAGAAAACCATATGATCCTTGAACGCTCATCTTAGAAACAGTAGCTCAGCGCCTTCTAACACGAAATACCTGGTTTGGAGCTTCAATTTCAGAGAAGATAAAACTTGTTTTTACAATAAACATACAAGAAGAACAGGTACCCCCCCCCCTCAATGCGGGGCATATTGTGATCCACGAGGCATGCTTTAAAAACCCATAGCACAGGATCACCATTCGATGTTAAAATACATAATACCATACCTCAAGAATGTTTCGGTTTCAAAGAAGGAAGATTTTAGTTTAAACATATATGTACATATAAGGAAAATGTTACCCCCAAGGTTGGGCTAATTTTGACCCAAGGTGCATATTTGAACAAGCGCGTTGAAAGGCCTTAATACAACTATATACCAAATATCACATCTCTGAGCTTGTTGATTTAGCAAAGAAGATTTATTTTAAAGGTATGATGCAATATAAGTCTATTTAACTCATGCGATATCTTGGGCGTGGCCATTGTTGACCACAGGGGCATGATATGAAGAAAAACGTTGTAGAGGAAAACTGTACGATGTCATATAACACATATTTAATATTTGGGCATTGTGGCTTCAGAGCTGTTTTTGAAGGTTCCAAACTTTATTGTTACCAGAGCGGTAACCTTCATATGCAGCGAACCGGATTGATTTGAACAACTTTGAAAGACGGTCTCCAAAGGATCCTTCCTATGAAATTTCATAAAATCTGCCGAATTGTTTAGGAGTGTTTGTTGGTTGAAGAAGAAGATGACGAACGGACTTTAGGAACGCACGCACAGACGGACGAAGAAATCACGGAATCCCACTAGCTTGCCGTGAGCACGTTTCGCGCGGATGAGCTTAGAACAGATACGCCAAAATTGAAAGAAAAATAATATATAATAACTTTGCAGCTTGAGCAAAAACAAGTCATAGCATAAAATACAAACACAATAAAATATATGTGATGCATCGGCTTTGCAAACTAGTTTCGAATAGCAAAAATCTTTATAGTACCAAATGCGATTTCATTCACAGTTTTCATAAAATAGCCTTTGGATTGAATTGCAAACGCTACTTCACTCACAACAACTGCTATTACTGAGTTCATTTGATGTAAAATAAATATGGTTTGTTACTACTAAAACCGCGGTAACGTGGCATGATGATTTAGATCATGTATATAAACGTCAAATAAATACGTATACCTTCCATTAACGTTATGATAGACAAGTGTCGCTGAAGAAGATTTTGAAATGAATATTCAATATGCATGTTTTGAAGTTATTCAGTTTGAATATATTGGAAGAAACAAATATACTACTTTTTACGTATAACATGTACGAATATAACGACATTTCCGTTTGCAATCACTGTTCAACAAATAAATGCAAATCGCTTATAATATACCACTCGGTCGTCGTGCTACTTAAGTATGGTATAGAAACATAAAAGTCACTTAACATGTTTCGCAACGCAATATGTATTATCTTAAAATGTTGTTTAACAGTTTTTTTCGCGTTAATCAAGCATTTTACAACTATGCTAAAATCACGATGTTTATAACTAAATAAACATATAGAATGATGACAAAATGCACGTTTTATACGATACATGTCTAATGTATGCTTCACTTAAAACTTATTCTGTAAATTTGACATTTTAATGATATTCCTACAGTACAAATTTGGTAAGTCGAATAATTAAAATGATCATAATTCAGCTTAACATCGGTCTTTTCATCGACGAAAGTTACTTTGCAAAGTTTTCAGAATAACAAATTAAGCGGCAAATTGCACGTTAATGGAGGATTTCAGTCGAGTAATTTCAGAAAGTATTTCCTATCCGAGACAATTCGGCGGAAATAGCAAATCATTTGGTGAAATCCTGTGTGAAACACGAAGAGTTGATTACATGATATTCGCCAGAACTTGATTGTCAGATCCGAGTGTATATCACGTGTCAATTTAACATTTACGGGTGACAGCGCCCATCCCTACTTCAACCAAAGTCTTCTTAAATTTAATATAATGAGTAAACCCTGTTTTTATTTTAAATGACACTTTCTGATGTACAGTTTGTAGACGCAGGGATTCTATTCTGGAAATACATCTGACAAGGACCATTTTAATGAAAAAAGAAGCAAAACATAATGCAGTTTGAAACACATATTACAAAAATACGTACATTTTTTAATCTCGTATGTGTATAACACAGCTGTGCCCCTCAGCACGTGAATAAAGCAAAACAGTAACAGAAAATATAGTATGATAACAACACATCACATGAGTATTGTGCACATATATATCCGATAGTCGACGTCCTTTAATCAAGTCATACAAGAAGACGTCGCAGCAAGGCCACCATACGAGATAACCTTTATAGACTCATCAATCACAATTGATGAGGACATATTGGTCATGGCTATATACAGTATGTTAATATGGAACATAATACTATCTGGTGGGAATACACACATTTATATTTGAGCATTTATATTCAGAATTACCAGAGTATTCGCAATGTTCATAGAAACTCTTTACTGGTGTTAATAGGAATATCGTTAGTATTAGAGAGAATAGCAGAAAAACATCGATAACAACAATGTGACAGCAATCAACAAACGTGACATTGATCACCCAATCAACTCTTAGGATATTGAGATACTTGGTGCGTCCACTTCAGCCATGCCAAAGAAAACATGAACCGGCACTCAGATGACAAACTTAATATACGTTTATGCAATTCATCGTCAATGGTACTATTTGCAAAACCCACTTCACCACGAAAAAAAAACACGATTAAAAGCGAGAAAACATAAAGGTTCATTATTTGTTCACCGTTTGTTATTGAAAAAGTCTCCACTTATCAAATATAGTATTGCAATTACTGGGTTTATTCGTGGTATTTTGTTTTCTTCTTTTTTGGTGTAACCCTAAAAAATAACATAATACATGTTCATCTCGTGCAAAATAATTATTTATTGGATTCATATAGTTAATGGTAGAAGCGTAACTGAAAGACATTTCCAAAATCACGGCTATAGCTATCAATTTTACATACATTCAACTAACACATGTTTAAATGAAGAAAAGTTAATGTATTCACTGGTCCAGGAAGGATAGTTACTTACTTTGCTGTAAATAAATGTCGGTTTTAGATATATCCTTCGGGATAAAGGAAACTTATGCATTGTGCGTGCATGGTTTAAGAATACTGGTAACCATCCTTAGACAATAACCGTTCACCGAGGTAGGTAACAACGAGAAATATAAATGTGTAAGACAACACAATCATGCAATTAGCTAATTAGCGAGCTAATCAAGACTGTGTTTTTGACCAATTATGCTTAGTTTAAAACTATTTATTTTAACTCGATTGTATCGAAAGCCTCAAGCTTATTGAAACGCTCTCGAGTCCGTTTCCAGGGTAGAACCAGTACTTGATGTTTTGTGAAGAGATCTAAAGAACGCTCCCACAGTCGGGATCGAAAACATGATCTCCAAGTCGCTAGGCGGACACAATATCCACTGCGTCACGTCGACTTCATAAATGATCTTAGTCAAATAATTCGAAGATAGAGTATGCTACTACACGTATTTGGTTGTATTAACAACTCAAATGTACACACATTATTTTACAACGTTTTTCTTCACTGACGTGGAAACATTTTCAGATCCAGCAACGTTAATTGTCCAAGTCATTAAATGTTAATTTTAAAAACACAGTTTGGCAGTAAATGGAAATTGCAAGCTACATAGTTTGCATGTAAATATACAAATGTCAAAGATGTGTCAACTTTATATTTGACTTCAACAGCTCTATAAACGTTTGTTACATAAAGCACATCCCTTATTTATTGTTTTGTATTCAAATAATAATATTATACCAACTTTGTTGAAAAATCGTATCAAATTTGTATGGATATTAACGTATATAATTATTCATTAACGATCAAGTTTACCAACTTGGCAATTTACAAAATATAATTTGTTCCAACTACCGATATGTTAAATATAAATAATACGGAAACATATTACCATTTTATAAAAAAAAAACACGACAACCAAAGTCATGTTTTACATGTATGATGAACAATATTCCTAGCTTTAAATAATTTCCAATAAGTCTTAAATACTCTATAAACTGACGGCTAATGTTTCATTCAAAGGTTAATACAATAGCACATTTCAGTAGCAGCAAATTACACGTTTTCAGAAAAACCACTCGGCTATATTCAGAACGTATTTCCGGTCACATAAAATACATCTGAAAGAACCATTTACGTTGGCGAAATCCTGTGTAAAACACGATGCGTTGATTAAAGCAGATTTACCAACACTTGATCGACAGTTAACGAAAGTTTCGATGGTCATGCAAATGGTGTACTTTTAGCTATATAACCTTCTTTAAGCATGAGTTATATATATATATATATATATATAGCTCATTTATAGGTCAATTCAATTAACATATATATCAATTCANTTACTTTTACAATAACAAATACTTGCTTGTGTAAATTATTCTTATAATTAATTAATTTCAAACAAGAACAAAATGAACCGCCAGCGACAGCACAATAGTGTAGGAGCGTTTTGTTTTTACCTTTTACCAAGCTTCACGGGATACTCCGTCATGCAATGTCTGTCACAGCTGATTAATTATTTGAAAAAAATGTATACCTAATAACGATAATCTCCGGCCCAAGTGCAAGGGTTGATTTCTGTAATTTGACTTGGCCATGATCTTGGACATAGAGATTTGAGCGACACCTTGTTATCACTTCCACCAGATAATTTGAAACATATTCAATGCTGGAAAAAGTTGTGCTCCGGACAAATTGGTCAGAATGATTTTTTTATATTTTTGTGTTGACTTTCGACCTTGGCGCCCGCGTCTTGCACGCGACACTCCATCTCTTAATGCCTATTAAGCGCATGCGGGACATAATTATGCTAACCCGCCGACCTGCTCGAGCGTGACCACACTTCAACCCGTGATTCAGTCCTATATGACAGAAATGACCAACCGGTATATTTGGAAAGAAACCAAAACATATGACAGTTCTCCTAAAGCGTACACACAACACAACACTTTTAGTATTACAATACTACACCAATGTATTAATGAAATCGATTGTCGACGTGTGGGCCTTACGTATTTGTTTGTTGTAGTATTCTCTGTCTGTAATGAACAACATCAACATTAAATGACGATACATAACGTTGTATTTACCTTAAGCACGGTATCCGGATAACGCGTCGTATTCAATACAGAAAACAAAACCTCATGACATCCAGTTTTGTTGGGGAAATACTCGGTAGAATATATCGGAAACTTTAGTATAGCTGAATAATTTATTATCTGGTAATGATACGTAGAGAAATCGTAAAATAGACTTCATTGAATCGTGATCATAAAATGTCCATTCTGTCGCTCTAGTGAAATTCAATGTTAACACTTGAATGATTGAATCTGTATTTAATTGACATCCGCCATTATCGCTTTCTAATTTGATTAAACTTTCTATGTATTCAATGATGCCAATACACTTTAAAATGATTACTATTATACTTAATGTGAGGTTGTATATGCATTGTAACGGGTTTAATCCCCTTATCCTTTGCGTTAACCGTTCCAAGGCGGATACCCAAGATTTAATCAATTATTGTTGAAGTGCTGATTGTACGTATTGTCCTTATTGTATAGGCATTCAACACTTAGTTATTTTACTATGTTTATGTCCGATAATCAATGTCCGTATCGTTATATTAAAGCAGAATACGTCCTAAATATGAGATTATTTTTTAAGAAACATATCGCCATTACTAAAACAAAAACAAAAACACACAAATAATATTTTGCTATTATATGAAGGTTTTATATATTAATAAGTAATCATAATGTTTTTGGAAATAAAATATGTTTACTACGTGTAATTGAGAACGGCAAACGAATGACGCAAACATGTAAAGCATTTGTTTTATCTTTTGCATTACCACTTTAAACTTGCGAAGGTTACAAATAGTGTCCTCTTTTTAAAGAAGTTAACACTTTGTTTTCGTCAAATGTACATTTGGAGTATATGTATATGTTAAAATGTTCTGAAATTAGCACATTCTTACTTCGTAGGGAGAATTATAAACGGACTCTTTAAGTTGTTCGTCGTTCTAAAAAGTAATACAAAAATACTGTTTCAACAAACATTATACGACTACGATAAAATTGTCTATTCATCTCGCATCGATCGTCAATTATCGGCAACGATGCTTGGATACGCTTAAGACTGTACTCGTAAACCACTTCAATGTTTATGGAAAGTACGCACTCAGATGGAAAATCAAATTAGCTACATGCAAATCACAGTGACCATAAATATTCATTGCAAACCATTCCAAACAGGAGACGATCGGTTTTTGCAATTGTCTTTGTAATATTCAAACTCTTCTTTAAAATCCACTAAGGTTTTGAAACACAATTTGTATATTTAGCAAAACAGAGATTATGTTCGTTAAGTTGGGTTGAAGATTATGTTGACGTTAGTCTCGATTTTACCAAAATATATCGTCTTGTATTCGTTATCTGAATCTTCAGCATTTAAGTGGTTGCGTTTAGAGTAAAACAAGTTTATATAACAATATAAATGTGTTTGTGAATGTTTCCTAGTAACCATTACAGCTTTTTTTATATATATCGTGAACAATATACAGGATGACTATGGGACTTCTTAAGGTAATGCGAGATTGCTGTAAACAATTTCATATCAGACCAGAAATAAAATGCTTAGTAAAGGTGGTTTGGTATGTAGGGAAACTATATTTTATTATAACTGTATTTTGTCATACATTATGCAATTCTTTAATTCTTATGATACTTATCTTGTTTTATTATATCACGTATTGATAATCCATTGTATTTGTCAAGATTGTTTTTTGTATTCAATATTATTCAGTGTGCAGCGCGTTATATGCATTTGTTAGATACGTACTCAATACTGAACGTGTTTACGAATTATGGTATCGATATGTATTTGGTTCGCTGCGATTTTCTTTGGTCGGTGTTTGGGCAACACACACACACACTATTTTAATTCTGGCCTCATCATGCAGGTTAATGTAGCTAGCTTGCAAATACGTTCAATATAGACACGTGACGCATGGTAAGGAATTTAACTTCACCAGATTGAATTAGTGAATTTAGACGTTTTATACTTATACTAAGTGTTACAAACAGTGGATTATTTTTACAATTCCTGCAAAAATTTACCACAGTAATGAATCAGATTGTATTGCTAAATGCCCTTACCAAGTCATAGGTTAAGTCGACACTTCATCCATAAAAAATGCTTGCAAAAACCGCTTATAGTAGCCATATTTAGGACCTTTTACGTTATTATTAGTTTCAACAGAGTAGAAAATTACCGGTCAATTAAATATTTCAGGAAAAGTACCAACGCTACGAATCCGGTAAAGAGAAATAATAATAATGAGATTTCAGACACGTGCTCAAAAATACATATTTGACAATGTGGGTTATATCCTCATCATTTCGACAATCAAAACGGGTTTCTCTCAAATGTCTATTCACTATAAATGTTATTTCAAACTTCAAACTTTCGATATCGATGCCCATTATTTCCCAATTCGACACATGTGCGTAAGTTGCTACAATTCTTTCAAAGTGGCGAATTTCTTTGGTGATAACACTTGTGTTGACTGTGCTCATATGTATGATAAGAAATTTCATTTTGTACTTTACTGGTGCATCTTGAGTCAACACAATGTCTAAATGGCCTTTTATTGAGGACGCGAGTGGCATGCTATGAAAGATTATCTCTGACGTCACATCAACTGCTTACAAACAGTTTAAAGACATATGTATTGACTGATTGTTTTCGCATTGTAAACTGAAATAAATATTTATTGTTATACTACACAATCTTAAAAGTCGGTTCATCTTAGACCGATCTGGCAATCATCAGATTTGAAATTAATGTGTATATTGAAGCATGCACTTAGTACACATCTGTAGGAATATGCTAACATTTCTGAAAAAGCCAACACGTTTTATAAATATGTTTTCGCTACCAACCAAATAATTAATGTTAAGTGTTTTAATGTTGAAATATTTTTGATTAATTGTTCGACGATAGGTACATAATTAGTAATATTTCGTCACAATTATAGCAATTTATAATAATAATTTATCACAATTATATCTGTTTTTTTTTAAAAAGACACTACAACATAAGATGTTTAAATTATCTCATTATGATAACAATACATATACATAATGTAATTTGTCTAATATTCGAAAACTGCACTATATTGGCAGTGATTGTGCGTAAACGAATCAAAAATAACATTATCAACAGACGCGACATTCATTAACGAAATGCTAGTATTGGTGTTATATGTGGATTACAGTGTACAATGGAATATCTACCGACAATTCGCTTGATCAAGAAGTTCAATATGCTTAACTTTGCAATTGGAAGCAATCTTAAACCAAAGTAATATAACGAAAAGAAAGCAGCAATACCTTTAAATGAGCAATATTTATACAAATTAAATCAATTGTCTTATAATTTAAACAGAACAAACATTAATTAAACTTATGCAAATTTTGGATAAATAGAGCAAGTATCAAACTTAGGAGTCCCAAGTTGTTATAAGTGACATTACAGAGTAGATCATTTTATGAAATCCTGTTTTGACATGAACACAATGAACTGGAATGATGAACGCTTATGTAAACAGTGTGAACATGTAATGATTTGAAATAAAGAGAGAAGACTATAACTAATCCATTGGATCACTGCAATATTCAACAACAATACGTAGAAGGGTCAATAAATGGACTTGTATGACAGTTATGTAACCGAAAAAAAATATCAAGTTAACATATTTATATGATTTTGATTCACCCTAAGTACTGAGGAAAAACAAAAATTAAAATCAAGTTTTGTTTTTAATTTGTATACTATTTATTAGAATATACTGGGTCAATTAAGACATTCAACGCTTGTCTTTAAAACAGTTATTGCAAATACGCTTTGAGAAAAGTGTTTATTATAATAAAATGCTTTAATAGGTTGCAAAAAACACTTATATAAAAATGCATAGATAAAATATAAAATATATTTGTAAGCTATAAATTGTAGAAAACATTTGACATAGAAAACAAAGTTACTACCAATTCATCATTAATGTATTGAGTATACTGTTCAGAGAAGGTGCCTATAGTAAAACACCTTCGAGTAAAATATTCTTCACAAATATTAATGTATCTTAAGGCAGTATTTTGCTGTGTTTATAAGTGTTATTAAACACCTGCCTGATATGTGTATATGCAGGCCTAACCAAATGTGTGTGTTCTTAATAATTAGTCTTAACTAGTGAATAGTGCTTTTAAGAACATTCATGCTGTACTTATTTAAAATAAATTGATTTTGCTGAACTTAAAACAGTATATTTAAAAAACACAGTTTTTGCTATTGACTTGATAATCTTGTTTTATCGATGACAATATGTATGTCTAAGATCATAAATAAAATACACAATTGAAGATAACAACTGCTATAACGTATATCCAATATTTAATCACTCGTCATTTGATGCCTTGTCATGCTTCATGGGCCACTACACAAGTAAGCAAATAATAAACTCAAAGGTACATACTGATGTTCAAGACGGAGTATTATCTTAGTGTATTTCTGTTTGTTTGCTACGTCAAATAGCATACACTGTGTTGAGATACTCATAAAGTGAGACTTCAGCTACAACAGCAAGAGAGAAACTATATTATTCAATGCTGTCCTTTATTTATGACAAGGAAACAATTGTCTAACAGTGAAACCGATTACACGACAAGATGTTAGTCTACCGCTGACAGCCTCTGAAGACCGGGGATAGGACGCGGATGGTATGTACGAGGACACGAACTACTGCATCCACACGGCAACAATAAAACTGTTGTAGTAATCAAATACACATCAAGTGAAACTCGACATGAACTAGCAAAAGAGCAACCTTATTATGCCATGCGGTCCTTTACTAATGGCAAGGAAACAATCGCCTAACATTGAGACCGATAACATTATAAGACGTTACTCTACCACTGACTCTCTCTGAAGACTGAACATAGGACAACATCGATAATATGAACAGGGATACGATCTACTGCATCCATAAAGCACGATTTAACTATTGTAGTAATAAAAACACGTTAAGTGAAACTTCAGCTGCACCATCAGGAGAAAAACATTAAACATGATCATTCACAGTGTCTTATTAAATTATAGCTGCAATGTCCGGGAGAAAATACAACCGCATCGATCTTGTCGTAAATGTTAGGCCCGTGGTTTGAAAATAGCAAGCACATTTCCCTCCTAGTTTGGGTTGTAGATCTGACGAAGCCACATTGGTGTTTTAATTTCCCGTCTATATCCTTCTTTACAATTCATTAAACAAGTTCGGCAAAACGCTTGTAAGAGCGCACAAATACTTAACGACGCAACGTTGAGCGGCACAAAAGGTGTTTGTTTGTTTGTCTGTGTGTTTCAATTTTGATTGTACCATAAGACATATTGAATTGTACATTTTGTGTATATTGAATATATGACTCACTCGGACGACACTTTGCAAAAGTTTCCAAGTACAAACTGTTAAACGGAATATGTTTATTCAGTAAAACAAACTAACTATTCGCAGCCAGTTAAAATACGTTTGTTAAACGATGTAGATTATATATACATAAAAATGGCCACATCTTTTTTTAAATGTAAATCAGATCATCACAGTTTATGTTTTGCCGTGTGTAAAATCACTTACTTACAACACCATGTAAGCAAATCCAATTTTTATTTTCATTGAATACACGCAGTTACAGTTATGAACCTACTTCGTTTGTAAATTGAGTGTTTATTTCTATATGTACGGACACAATTTTCGTCTCACTAAATTATTGATACAGTTTTATGCTTTATATAGCCAATTATATCGACGACCAATCCATATCTTCTTACTTGTTATTATTGTCAAGTCTTCAAAATTACTGTAATGTTACATGCACTGTCCAAATTTCAATGTTAATATGCATTGAGTTCCATGTACGCAACATTTAAAAGTACGACACGTTTCGTTGCAAATACTTGCTTAATCATCCCTTGACCATTACTGCTCTGAAATAGTCGCAGGTTGTTCCTACAAACATAGAATATGTCGATGGTAGATGGCTTATGTAAATCTTCTATGTATATATGCGAACACGTGCTTTGCTGTGCGCTTTATTAATGCGTGAATTGCAACATTCGAGTTAGAATTGAATTAACTTGGATGCGTTGTGTCTTCAAAATTAAAAAGTAATTGTAATCGACTATTAATCTGCCCACAGTTTGTTTCATTAAAAAAGTGTACAGTACAAAACTTATATAGCTATATACATTTACATATGTTTAATTTAAAATGAATCCCAATTCACACATTATGTTGTATATTACTTTTGAACTGCTCCATCTAATATATGTATATACGTTAAAAGAAACCAAATGAACGTACACGTATCATTACATAGTTTCATCCGAATACACACAGTTAAATGTTATAACAATACAAATTAATCTTCCTGCGTTTCAATGAAGTCCAACGGTAATTTCATTCATTATTCGTCCGTTGCAATCCCTTTCTTATAATATTCATATTTTTTTTATATTCGTTTACATTTTTATATCATGGTATACTCATGACAAAATAAATATTGTTCCACTGCAACGATATTGGATCTTAAAAGTCGGTTCATCTTAGACCGATCTGGCAATCATCAGATTTGAAATTAATGTGTATATTGAAGAATGCACTTAGTACACATCTGTAGGAATATGCTAACATTTCTGAAAAAGCCAACACGTTTTATAAATATGTTTTCGCTACCAACCAAATAATTAATGTTGAGTGTTTAAATGTTGAAATATTTTTGATTAATTGTTCGACGATAGGTACACACTTAGTAATATTTTGTCATAATTATAGCAAATTATAATAATAATTTATCACAATTATATCTGTTTTTTAATAAGACACTACAACATAAGATGTTTAAACTATCTCATTATGATAACAATACATATACATAATGTAATTTGTCTAATATTCGAAAACTGTACTATATTGGCAGTGATTGTGCGTAAACGATTCAAAAATAACATTTCCAACAGATGAGATGACTATACTGACGTGAAACATACTGGTGTACACAAATAACGTACTTCAAGTATCTGCATGGATCACACGTAGTAGAGACATTGGAGCACATTTATCATTCATCAATCAGCGGCATTCCGCGGAGACAATCGTCAGACAAAGATCTAATGAGCACAAGAACATGTCTGTTCTAGCCTACTAATATGAGTATCATGAAGGCGGCCGTGTCACACATGTTAGAACCGAACGCTCCTCAAATGCATACAAGATTGAAACTATAATCGAGTGAATATAAAATAGTTTCAACTAGGGACATACAGAAATGAAATACTGTGAAATTGTAAAATTTCTTCAAAAAACAAGACGTTTTTTATTGAAACGCCATTTGACATGTTTATGTTTGTGATATCATTTTTTTAAATAACGTGTTTATTGTTTTAAGGTAACGCTAAAGACACGCTCTAATGCGAAACATACAGGTAACTCGTGAGCAAAGATGCTTTTATTTTCTCGGCACGAAAAAGTGAACTACGCGCCTTTTCTAGTGGTTCAGAATGTATAGCCAACGCTTGATCAGTGTATCATTTTCCAACACTAATATAATATTTTATATATGCGCATTACCACGCTGACGTACAGAATCAAAATAACAATCAACACTTATCACTCAATCATGAATGCGCTGTACCAAAAGCGGCATTTATATAATACAAAAGGGAATAAAAGCACGAGTCAATTACTGTTCTGGGAAAACAAGAACGATACTAACGAGTCTATTCATGATACATTAATCTGTCAATCAATAGACTTTAAGACACACTGTGTGTTAACGAAGCATCGATGAGGTCTGCGCGAAATGGCGGTTAACAAAAAAAACTATCGTAAGCAAATAACGATTAATCGCAAACAATAAGATAAATGACCACATTTGGTAACTAAGTAGATTCGTCTTCATTTTAAAGAAGGATGACCTCATGATTGTAATGAAACATTTACATTGTATTAGTAAACATAAACTTAGTTCGATAAAAATATTTCAAAATACTGTGTTCGTCAACAAAATAGGTCTTACTATTCATCGTATCGTGCACATATGATGGTAATTTGAGTAACCAATACGGTTACGGTTATACTACACAATACAAATGTAGCTAAGACATTTAAAGGATAAATCATACACATTTTTTAAAATAATAGTTGTTAATTATTTACGTTACCTGACCATAGGATAGCAAGTCCGCACTAGGTTGGGTTGTGGATGTGACGGAGCCTTCTTTTTAATTCTATAGACACTTGGGGCGAAACTCATATGAGCAATCGTACTTCATGATGTAAAATGTAGTAATATATCTTCTTACTGGTTATTATTGCATTCAAAATTATTGTTATGTTACATGCACTGTCCAAATTTCAATGTTAATATGCATTGAGTTCCATGTACGCAACGTTTAAAAGTACGACACTTTTCGTTGCAAATACTTGCTTAATCATCCCTTTACCATTACTGCTCTGAAATAGTCGCAGGTTGTTCCTACAAACATAGAATATGTAGATGGTAGATGGCTTTTGTATATCGTCTATGTATATATGCGAACACGTGCTTTGCTGTGCGCTTTATTAATGCGTGAATTGCAACATTCGAGTTAGAATTGAATTAACTTGGATGCATTGTGTCTTCAAAATTAAAAAGTAATTGTAATCGACTATTAATCTGCCCACAATTTTTTTCATTAAATAAGTGTACAGTTCAAAACTTATATACCTATACACATTTACATATGTTTAATTTAAAATGAATCCCAATTCACACATTATGTTGTATATTACTTATGAACTGCTCCATCTAATATATGTATATACGTCAAAAGAAACCAAATGAACGTACACGTATCATTACATAGTTTCATTCGAATACACACAGTTAAATGTTATAACAATACAAATTAATCTTCCTGCATTTCAATGAAGTCCAACGGTAATTTTATTCATTATTCGTCCGTTGCAATCCCTATCTTATAATATTCATATTTTTTATATTCGTTTACATTTTTATATCATGGTATACTCATTACAAAATAAATATTGTTCCACTGCAACGATATTGGATCTTAAAAGTCGGTTCATCTTAGACCGATCTGGCAATCATCAGATTTGAAATTAATGTGTATTTTGAAGCATGCACTTAGTACACATCTGTAGGAATATGCTAACATTTCTGAAAAAGCCAACACGTTTTATAAATATGTTTTCGCTACCAACCAAATAATTAATGTTAAGTGTTTTAATGTTGACATATTTTTGATTAATTGTTCGACGATAGGTACACAATTGGTAATATTTCNATTTCTGAAAAAGCCAACACGTTTTATAAATATGTTTTCGCTACCAACCAAATAATTAATGTTAAGTGTTTTAATGTTGACATATTTTTGATTAATTGTTCGACGATAGGTACACAATTGGTAATATTTCGTCACAATTATAGCAATTTATAATAATAATTTATCACAATTATATCTGTTTTTAAAAAGACACTACAACATAAGATGTTTAAATTATCTCATTATGATGACAATACATATACATAATGTAATTTGTCTAATATTCGA
>VMBQ01000440.1:0-64454 GCA_007657795.1 Dreissena rostriformis
AATATATATACGAATGTAATCAATGATAAACATCATACATCACCATTTTTGTCATGTTAGACTTGATCGAGATATGGCATGTTCAGTGCAAAAGATAACATATGGGATAGAATTGGTCATAATCTAGTCCAATTTCCCACATGGTTGCGTACATGCAAATAACGTATTCTCCAGAGATTATGCAAAGCGGAATAATTGCATGTATCGTTTGGGAATAAACAAATAATGGCTTCCGGAATAATTGTTCTTAAAGCAACATTAGGTACGAACCACTATACGAAGATCGACAGAGCTATCGATACACTGTTACACAAAACAATACTATTTATATATTAATAAACCTACAGTATCATCACCACCTCGCAATAAGATATACTACGTATGTAAATAAGTATTATTTTTTGCTTGAACAATTCATATTGTAGTTGTTGTTTTTGTGTAACAGTCAATGTTTTCTGTTTTTATATTGACGTCAATCCAACTACATAACACATGGCCATGAACTGAAATTCAAAAAAAAATTAATAGTAATACTACTACTACTTTCTTCCCTTAAAACTATTTTCATTTTAAAACCGTTTTACGAACTCAGTTATGCCTCCATCTCAACCAAAATGGATTTATCATAAAATCTTCACCTCATGTACACGGTGTATTGCCAACACATCTTTACTGATTAGGCATAAGGTATAAAACGTGATATGTTTTATTGATACTGGCTGTACTTTAACTGACAAGAAAGTTAATGGTTTGAATTAAAATGTAACATTTTTAGATAATAAAACAGTAATTTTCGGAAGAAAATACGAACAAGCTCATATACAAAAGTATTATGTAAAGCCTTTCTAAATTTATTATTGATAATTATTCTACTTTTGAAATCGTTAAATGTTAAACATTTTCATAAAAAAGAGGTCAAATATGTATTGTTAAAACAGCTGACAATGCTATATCACATAAACTAATAATTTTATTTAAAAGTATCAGTTATCATATCGAAATTTGTATTAATTGTATAAAGATGTTGCATGAAATACGAATCAAGAATAGGAAATATATTCGCAAATCAAGCACTAAACACAAATGAGAGGGTATTGCTTAGAAGCCGAATGATGTACTGATGAAATGGCATACGACATTTGTTTATACATTTACTATTAAGCGGTTAAGGTCTGTTGTCGATTAATTTAAAGTAGGTAATTGATATCAATACGCATCAATACGCATCTATGTAAACCCGTAGCATTGAACCAGGTACAAACACCAATTTAATATGATCCTGTTTACAATCATGCGGAAACTGTAACTGAGATTATCCGATGATGCCAGTTAAAAGCCTGTCTATATTCCCGATTAAAAAATCGGGAATATACCAGCAATCTACATTGAATTGTTAGTGCGAGCGGTAAAGATATTTACTAGATTAACTGTACCTTATCTCATTGATTCCCCAATGTATCTGATTTAGTATTTCGATACAAATTATATTATGTGTTTTCTAAACGCTTGAATTGTTTATTTTGTTATCGTTTGGCTATTTCAATTGTTTGATCTCACATGAGATACTTGATATAACTCGTAATGCCTAAGTAAACACCATGCATGGCGATACAGCTAGAACATGAGGGGTCTAAATAACACATACGTAATACTTGTAAGGAATATAATATTACTGTAATTTTTAATCAGGTTTGAATAACTATCGATATATCCGAATCATATGGAGATAGTGTAGTTAGTTTACGATTTAAAAATAAACAACTCGACGCATAATGTTCGTCCTTTTTACTTGATAACATGCAAAACATATTTAATTGTTAATTTCAAACACAGACACATGCCATACAAACTCGTATTTGTGATAGACCCACACTTGTGTCGATGAACTTATCTGTACAGCCTTCATTAGTTCTGCTTATATCGATGTAATGAATTGTTTTAATACATCGGGCTGAATTGTTCCAGTCTTTTTTCAGAATAGCTGGTTGTTGAGCATTATACATGTGTAACCATATCGTGAACTTACGTATTGCAAACCGGCTTGTCAATACAACTCAATAAAGCGATACGGCTTTCAGCAATAACACTGAAATAACTTGCATATTTCCAATATATTACTCTATTCTTATACCGAATACCATCCACCTAACGAATTCTCAGATTCCTTATTCGAAAGGACAGACGGACGGATCTGGATCAACCTGTAGATTTTGACAATGGAAACGTTATCCAAAATTTAAGCAAGACTACCGTATTGTTCAAGCTGTTGACCTGGCAATGTAGCTTAGGTCTAGCTATAACGAAACAATGTAATGTTTGAAAACATCGGTCTTGGTTGTTTCTTTTTTTATTTCATAATAACTCAATAGTGGGCATCATATAACACAATTTATGTTTGAGATCTTTATTTGTGGGATGAAATACCTTCGCCAGATATATACTGTATTATTTCTTTAAATATCGTCAAATCTATGGAAAAGCTGATCTCCTTTGCAAAAAAATCTGATATTAAACTAGGTAGAATGGAATGCATTATTGTCTAGTTAAATGCAATGCCATACTTATTGTTAAATTAGAGCGTATCCCTAGGAAACAGTATTACACAATGTGAATGCACAGAGGTTGCACAAACTAATCGTTACTCTATCTGAAAATCATACGCACACTAAGTGAAACAAGCTGTATATTTTGATATAATATTTATGTTCTTCGACATATTGACATACTATGCAAACAGTTGATATATTTACAAGTAGTTGCCGTGTTTGAATTATGAGATATTTAAGTAACAAACATAGCAATGTACACCAGGATTAAATAAATTATAAAAGGTAGATGGACATGTTACAAAGAACCGATTATCTTCGACATATACATAAAACGTTATAATAAGTTTTAATGTACAATTCATAACATTTATTGCAACACCTGCCTGTTATAGGCGTTTTTTCATATCAAATTGTTATCGGCCAAGTTCCTGAAAAATACGAATAGCACAATTACTTTTCTGATATAGCCCGGGGTAATATGTACAATACTCGAACCCACACAGTAACTGCTACCATAATCATTTTATCATGCCTGGTATTTTCGGTCGCGAAATTATATTTCTTGGCGCTATAAAACGAATACTTACAGATAATTGTATTTAATATTTGAACGGTATATTGGTTTACTCAAGTAGAGCTCGTATTTATAGAAATATAGCAACCTTTCAACTTCAAACATAATTAGTATTATGTAATATTAACAAGTACACATTAAGCCTATTTAGATTATCTTGACATAGCAAGAGTTTAAGTAATATTTCGCAACCAGTATTTAACATTAATAATACAAGATGACCTAAACATTTGTAACATTAAGTAACAATCTAGCTTGGTAGTGCAAGCAGTTTCTAACTAAACTTCATCACAATTTAGAATTAACATGCTAAGTAATAACTATTCCCACATTATTTAACATTTGTGTTAATTGACTCATATCTCAATAACGGTAAAACCAATCAAATCCCAATATAACTTTTACCAGCTCAAGAAAAACTTCCCCTGGCAGGTGCAAACCAAATCACATGTCACCAGAAACATGTATTAACCTACTGATAACATCCACAATCAGAGTTATCAACCAAACATATTACATTCGAATGGTTTCCTGCTGATTCTCATTTCACCTGCAGTTACCAACCGGCTATTGATTCACTTATCAGCAGCAGAGTTATTAGCAGAGTTCCCTACTAAATCACAGCTCAACGGCAAAGTTATTATCTGAGTTAACACATTATTTAAAGTAATTGTAAATTATTATTAAAATTTACTAATTTGCTGGCATATGTGTTACTAGTAAAAATGTAGAACTTTAATGTTTCCCTTTATTGTATTGTTGAGAACGATGTAAATAAGTTTTTTTTAAATCCAAGACCATTTTTCATGAGGAAGCACGGCGGAAAGATATGACATTTGGTATCAACACAATTAAACGGTCTGCCCCGAATACACTTTAATGGGATACGACCTCGTGGTTTCTTCAAAAAAAGGTTACTTACAAATCAACCAAATCCAACTTAATATATGGACATTTAAAAGTGAGTTAAAGTTGACATGCCTACTTTATTACAACTTTTTCTATCGTTGTTTTTTTGCTTGACATATGCGTACGTACCGAATTATTTGAACAGCAAACGTCCATATATGTGTTATTATTTTGAACGTATGCGTAGTTCTTGACAATACCGGATCCTGACAGTTACCTGTGCTACAAACTGTAACCGCTTCAGACGTGTGCAACAAACTACAGGATGGTATGGCATGTTTGGCAAAGAACCTGGTAAGGATCAAAGCCTTTGTATGTGTTTGTGTTAAACAGAAGAGGTAATAGTCAGACTTTCACAATCCAGGTCGATGAAAACAGACTCACTTACTCTTGTTATGTTGTATGGTGTATTATCCGGAATAGTTACATGGTAAAACGTCTCATTTAATTCACCAATATCGGAGATAAGGACGAATTTCACTCCTAAACATGTTGTGTAATTTATTATTCTCCATATATAAAGCATTCATAACTGCGAGTTATTTAATTAGTATTTGCACTGAATTATTGGAGAAGATATTTCATTGACAGCAGCGTTTTGGAAATAAAGGCATAGCCGGTGTGACCCCTCAATGAATCAGAAACGTGTGTTTTTAACAAATTATATTATCTTGCAAACAGTTAAACATGATACAAATCGGTTTGCTAACCAAACATAACAAACAAGGATTAAATAGTTACAATATTTCATTTTTTTCATTAGATCTGTTTTATGCAAATAACATTCGTTTGAGCAATGATATTGTGATATATTGCATAACAAGCAAGTTAACACATTACTGCATGCAATATAATTAGGTATATATATTGTGTTTCATAAACATGCATGTACATCTAAATAATTGAACTTTAAAATAGGAAATCAAATTGAAGGTATACGTGTGCAGACACAAAAACATAATTTTAAAATGTGTTAAAGCAATACAGTTGGTTTTCCGAAATTAGTCCAGATTTAACATGAAGTACATTAACTAAAATCAAATAAAACGACATTCAATTACATCTTTTAAATCTCGCCGGAATGCCTTATTCATGAAAGCATATATAATTGGATTTGCAACGTTATAGAAAAAGTACATATAAAATACTAATATGTTATACGGAATGACGTTATGAGCCATAAGCCAAGCCGGCAAAAATACAATAATAAACACCGCCGTAACCACAAACAACATTGCAGCCGTCCTTACGTTTGCAATAAGTCCTTTTTCGCGGATTGTTAACTGGCGGCAAATATCCGTTTTCTCACACTGCGGACTGTTTTGAGTGACACTTTCTTTGTCCAATGATGTTTTAACGCAACCATTGGTTAATAAAACACGTGTATTGACGTCAACAGTTTTCTCATACCGTGGACTGTTTTGAGTGACACTTTCCGTGTCCAATTCTGTTTTTACGCATCCGTTGGTTAATGAAGCACGTGTATTGACGTAAACAGTTGTGGCCTCCTTGCACGAGGAATAACCCGAGTTATATTTGCGCATGCGCCGACGTCTGGCTCGTTGTAAAGAAACAAACCGATAAATCATTATATACAGAACAACCACAACGGCTATTACTATCACAAAGAAACTTGAGTACACTTTCTGGTAGGTTTCGGTAAACGTATGGCTAAATATAAGTCCGTTCGGCTGACAAAGTCCATCATATTTTAAACCTTCAGTATTGTTTATGTTGCTGTTATCATTGTCATAAATACTGATCCTGGAATACGTGACATTGTCGTTGTTGAATAGGGTCATATCCCACCGAGNTTTTATTATATTTTTTATTATTATTATTATTATTATTATTATTATTATTATTATTATTATTATTATTATTATTATTATTATTATTATTATTATTATTATTATGGTGATAACAATGCTATAAAATATGATTATATTGTGTTGCTGCTGATCCTGTTGATGTTAATGCTTCTACAATAATAGATGAGCATAATGAGAATGACGAACCGTAGTAGAAGTTACAGCAGCAAAATCAGCAGCAGCAGCAGCAGCAGCAGCAGCAGCAGCAGCAGTATGACTGTATTACCAAAGTTTTGTCAATCAATGATGCAAACAATCTTCAAATCAGAACGACTCGGTCCTTCAATTTTATATTATTGGAAAAACTAAATTTCACTTATTATAAACTTGAACTTATTATTGACAGCTTAGCAACGAAAGTAAACTACGAATGCGACAATTACGGTAAATGAGTAAGTTATATAATACTATAATATGCAGTTTCGAAAAATGAAACAGTTGTGAAGGAAGAGAAATTTACTTTCACTAGAACTTATGTTAACATGCATTGAATTATTGACTGTCCAGTTGAACGATGACGGATTATACATTAAAACATAATATTTTTAGAATTACTTAACTATTATTTGATATGTTTTAAAACAAAAAAGTGTTGTTCGCAATATTTTAAAACTTGAAGTTTTGCTGTTCGTAATATTTTACAACGTGTAGTTTGCGGTTCTACTTTTACTTGTACAACATACATTATCACGAAACATAATTATACATTATTCATGCGAACAATATTCGTTTCAGAAAGATTTAAAATGAGTACCTGTACGTGCAAAACTAATTCCATATACTAGAGCGTTTCGCAAGCCTATATATTTCCACTGTATAATTTACTCCAGCGAAGCACGACTACTACGTTGTTTCCTTGTATTGGGAACTCTTTATATAGGGTCTCCGTTGCAATTTCGCCAATGCTTTCTCTAGCTATGCAAAGACCGATACCGTTATAAAAGAAGTGCACATTAAACCGGAATACGTATAACTCAGGGATAACGTATTCAGCACGGAACACATATAAACAATCGCAAACTATAACTAAATACAAATTATCATTAACATTTGTGTATAATATTACACAGTATAGCTAATAGACGAAAACAGTAAATCGGAGAATAGTATTTAGATTGTATATGCTTAAAAGAATACCATATGGATAGTCTGCGAAAGTTTTCAATCTTCATCAATGACATACACAAATACGTATATGAAAATTATACTTTTCATAAATATGAACTTTGTGACATAAAGTAAACCGCGTTGTTTCTTTTTTTGCTAGTTCATACAGTTGAAGTATGTTGAATTATCCGTATTTATTAACCACGTTATTAGTTTAAAGTGATAGATTAGTAATTTCAAATGTATGTAAATATATCAAAGAAACTTTAGTCATAAGAAATACATTCCTAAATAATTATGTTAGATATATTTCATCACCCCTCGATAGAACTTACATGTTTTTGACATATAATGTGTTTTTTTTGTATTTGTATTTTGTAATTGACTTTTATGTAAGATAATTTTATGTTATTACTCGTATAAACGGAACAGATTTTTTTTGTATATTTGAGATAAAGACGGCGTACTGTTGTATAAGTCTGAATAAACAATATGTATATCGTCTGTCTGTCTATTAAAAAACAACAAAAGTTGTAATGAAGTTTGATGGCATGGGATTTTGCTTATACGACAATCAAGACCCTGTGTTCATGTTCAGGAATTATGAACGACTTACAATTGTCTCCTGTAGCCGGTCTGAGCAAACCAGAAACAAGAATCGTGCCTCGAACCATGGCATTATAGAAGTATAGCCGGGACGAAATGTTGACTCTTGTTGATGACTTGTTTTTTCAAAATGAACGACGTTCTTCACCACAATTAAGTTGTGTGGTAATATAATACATAATTCATAGGTATTAAGGCATTTTGAGTTTTTCACAGATCGTGCGTTAAACAGACCATTTAAAGGGCATACAATTTTATTAAATTAAAGTGTGTGTTTAGATAAATATAAGACTTCGTCCCTGCCCTGGCTTAATCATTTGGCTTTTGACGTTAATATTATGGCAGGCTTGTTTGCAGGTAATCTGATCTCGTTGATTTTTTTTTAAACTAGAAGGTCAACATGATCGCTCACCTTGGATATGTTGGTGTTATGTTATGTCAGTGATACACGTTTTCAAAAAATATTAATGATATTTAAAGCGTAACCGTGTAAGTATCTTAGTTGGTTGTATTAAATAAGTCAGAAGTGTTATTTGGCTTTTCCGAATGTCACGCATGCATTATCTGTGCTGCATCTAAGGCATGTTTGTTGATAACAAGTATCGTGAAACAAATGACACATGTCTTTTTATGATTTAACTACTAATTCAATTACTAATACAAGCATACCGACACATTCGGTTTAAGATAAGCCTATTCGTTAACGATCAAATGCACATGACGTTCACTGGGCTTATACGCATAATTAAACAACTGACTTTCTCTTATTTTAATACCAGAAATACATTAATCGACACGTTTTTTTCGTTTTAAGAATACCAATCGCAATGCCAATGCTAAGTTTTGCATTGTTTATGTAGTTAATAATTTAGAATACACTTTCATTCCCAAAAGTGTTATCTGTCACGTAATGGTATGTGTTAATGACTTGCAGAGCTTCTATATGTATACCAGTTCGAGCAGTTGACATCCGCTTGCACATATTGTGGAATGCTTGTTTGCTGCAAATAACGCGTTTGCGTCTACGATTTATCTGTCAATTGGAACATATTGGCAGTCTGCATCCAACTTGCTTATTTTTTTCGCGATCATCAGGAGATGATCTCCAATTATTACATAAATGCGGGCAGGTATAATTGGTTAAGTTTTAGAGTGCCCGAGTGTTTGTAGTTGTTAAGTAGCATGTATACTGTAAAAGTAACAGTTTTTAATGACACTGATGTTATTTTGCACATTTTACTTTACATTTCATTTTGCAACATGTATGACCATAGAAACATGTATATTTTATGTTCTAAATGAATTGAATAGATTGGAACATTATGCATCCATGGCAGTCGATACTAGTAAACACAAGTTTATTAAATAAAATATTATACTAGGATTTGAATTATGTTATCGTATATGTAAATCCATTAATAAGTAATGTTAACGTCATCTTTTTTTATCGCAAAAAATGCTTATGCCTGTAATTGTATGCAACTATTAGAAACCACGAGCGCTAGGACTTGGAAACTATTACGGTCAAAGAATTGATTTTACTGTTATTACTAGAATATTAACTTGTCATGAATGCAACCTTTTCTAATTATGTTCTAACTATTGTTTGAACCGTGCTCCATTCAACTAATATAAGTGTTTGTGTTATCATGTTATTCGGTCATAATATCTCCAATTTACTATAAGCAAGCATTTTTTTTCGCATTACACTATTGAGTAATCCAAACAAAGACAAACCGTTTATCTTGATATGCTATAAAGGGTAATGTACTCATTGAGCTTCCCGTTAAAGAAGCATATTCATGTACGTATAAACTTGTATATGCAGAATGAGAGCGAGCGAATCATAGTCAAGGTCCCAAAGAAAGACATCCTGATTGTCAAAGGCGACTGGAAGGATCTGACGCCTACCAAGACTGGTGACCAGAAAGCACCAACTAATCCTTGCCAAAATGCTGCACCCACATACACCATTCAGAACAACGACCTCATATGCTCGATTTTATACTGGCGCCTCAACGGTTCAAGTCAAGCATCAACTAGGCGAACACAATACATTTTCGTGGCGCAGACAACCGCAGTGACCATAACTTAGTGCTGACCACCATCGAGAAGAAGTTAAAGAAGGAACTATGTCTCAATAATGACAAACATATGACCACTGGCAGCAGTAAGAAGGCTTACAACACCCTCGAGACTCTCACGAAAACTATTCAACACAAGGCCTTTGTTGGGAATTTGGCGCGACGTCGTTTGACGCCGCCGGCTAACGTCAAATATATGCACGTCATTGTTATTATTGTTTGATATATATTGTTATGATTCGAAAAGGACGACATTAAAAGTTAAACACAACTCTATTATTATAATTATCCATTTCAAGTAGACATTTTGGTGCCGTGATTACAAAAATGAACCTACAGAAGTTATTAGCAGCAAGAGACGGGCATAGGGCTATGCTTGAAGATTTATTCTTGGAACTAGAAACGGCAAAGGAAAATAACTTCTACGATGAATTTGAGCTGTGCTTTGAAATGATCAATGACGTTCTTGCATTGTTGAAGTCTGTTGACGAGAAGATTACAAACACCACCGACACGGAAAACATTGCTACGGAGCTCAGAGAAACAGCTACATACAGTTTTCATCTGAAATTAAAGTTGCACAGATATAAGAAGCATTCAGCAAACGCTAAACACGGTTCGAGCGCCACACCCGCTAGCCTTGAACACGAAGCTGAAAACACTAACCAGTCATCGATGCCGCACATACAAGCCCCAGCTGTACAGGAACCGAGCGAGATGGTACAGCGAGTACACGAACAGCTGCAGATGCCACATCATTTGCCAAAATTAACACTACCGAGTTTCAACGGTGAAATAATGAACTGGCCTACGTTTTGGGATTCGTTTTCATCTGCCGTACACAACAACCCCCGCTTACCTGACATACAGAAGTTTTCATACCTGAAATCTCTTATGCAAGACGAAGCTGCCAGAACAATTGAGGGATTTACGCTAAGTAACGCCAACTACCAGCAAGCTGTAAATTTACTACAACAGCGGTATGGACAGATTCAGAAGATCACCGCTGCCTACATGTCCAACTTACTACAGCTGCCGTCACCCGCCGCAAACATCCGAGAGCTTCGTTACTTCTACGATCGTCTGGAAACTAACATCCGAGGATTAGAGGCACTTGGAGAGGCACAGGATTCCTACGGTAATCTGTTGATTCCTATTATTTTAGAAAGACTTCCGTCGGAAACCCGCAGAAATCTAGCCCGAGAAAATAAAACCCAAACGTGGACTCTCTCAGATTTGAGGCAAGCAATTTATCGGGAGATCGACATCATGGACGCAGGGAATACACACAAAGACCAAACATACCTGATACCCACTGCATCGTTTCACACTGGGGCACGGAAGGAGACCACCTACAACCGGAAGTCGCCAAAGTTCCAGAGGGAAGTCGAGAAGTTGTGCGTGTTCTGTGAAAGAGCCCATCAGGGTGAATGCAAAACAGTAAGTGACATTTCAGTGCGCATTTCCATCGTAAAGAAGAAAGGACTTTGTTTTAATTGCCTGAGCAAATCACATCAAGCTGTCAACTGTCCATCAAGATTTCGCTGTCGCAAATGTAAAGGCAAACATCATTCATTCATATGTGAATCGTCACAGGAATCATCGCATTGTGTAACAAATACAACCTCTGAGACTTCACAGAATCGTTCTAGCAGTCACAATGGTCATACATGGAGTAACAGAGAGGGGGCAGCCATATTACACTCGTCGTCATTGACAGCCCACTCAGATGTTCTGTTGAAGACAGCAGTCTCACCTGTGTGCGCCGACGGCCGGTACGCTGAGGCCAATATACTCATGGACGAAGGTGCGCAGCGATCATTCATAACGCAGAAGTTAGCCGACAAGCTGCAGTTGCAACATGACGGAACTGACATCATACATTTATCATCTTTTGGAGATCCCGCACACAGCGTCAGACGTCTTGACACAGCAACCATCAACATCGTGGCAACAGATGGATGTATGATTCCCATTCGGGTACTTATCGTTCCTGTTATAGCGAAACCCATAATGAACCGCTGTCGGCAGTCTATCAAGAGTTTGAAGTACCTCCGCGGGCTGCGACTCGCACATCCGGTGACGATGGAGGATACATTTGACATCTCTTTACTCGTCGGTGCAGATTTCTACTGGCAGATCGTGGGTGACCAGGTAGTACGAGGCGATGGTCCCACAGCCGTCAGCTCTCGCATCGGCTATTTCCTGTCCGGACCACTTCCTGCACACACCGATAGTACTTCCTACGTGATGGACGTAATTTCTGCCCACGTTTCAGATTCTACGGATCTCACCAGATTCTGGAGTATAGAGTCGATGGGTATTTCCTCAGACGAGGTTGAAGACAGAGATGATGCCATGAATCTCCGTCACTACCAAGAACACAGCATATCATTTACAGACGGAAGGTACAAAGCAAAGCTTCCGTGGAAACAAAACCACCCACCGCTTCCGACCAACTATGACATCACGAAGAGGAGGACAGAAAGCACTATACGTCGATTGAGCAAAGAACCACATCTGCTATTGAAATACGATGAAATTATCAAAGAGCAAGAAAACCTAGGTTTTATAGAGAAAATAGATGGTGTTGCCACATCGAAACGCGTACATTATATTCCCCACCACGGAGTGAAGAAGGACTCTACAACGACTCCCATCAGAATAGTGTACGACTGCAGTTGCCGCGCATCAGCCGGAAGTCCCAGTTTGAACGACTGTCTGGAGTCCACCCCGCCGGAACTGAACAATCTTACAACGCTGCTCATGCGCTTCAGACTGGGTAAGTACGCTGTGTCAGCAGACATTGAAAAGGCGTTCTTAAACGTCGCTCTTCATGAAAATGACAGAGATGTGACACGATTCTTGTGGTTGTCAGACCCTACGGACCCCGACAGTGAACTCGTGACGTATCGTTTCCGCTCTGTGTTATTCGGCGCAACGTGTTCACCATTCATTTTAAATGCAACGCTGTTGAAACACGTCAAGATGAATACAAACAACCCAGCGGCAGCCGTGATTGCCAGAGATCTGTACGTGGACAACGTAATATCAAGTTTTAACAGCGAAGACGATACCCTCAGCTACTTCCGACATGCGCGTGACTTGATGACTGAAGCGGGATTCAACCTTCGATCATGGACGTCTAACTGTGAACGTTTAATTGATGTTGCCCGGAGCGAAAATGTTCATGATAGGGACAGACAAGCAAAGATTCTTGGAATGATATGGGACCCAGATGAAGACGTGGTGAAGTTTGTTACCCGTAAGACAGAACCATCCACCACGGCTACAAAACGAACCATTCTTCAACAGACGTCAAGAATTTACGACCCGCTGGGGATGCTCAGTCCAGTAACGGTCCGTGCAAAAATACTTGTACAAAATCTATGGAAGAACGGCTATGACTGGGACACATCACTGCCGCTGGACATTGTTGACCAGTGGTCGTCAATAGCGAGTGACCTCAATCTCGCCCTGAACTCTTCATTCCAACGGAGATACTTTACGAGCCAGACAACCAATGACAACAACACATTACACGTATTCGCAGATGCAAGTATGCGCGCGTATGGAGCCGTCGCCTACGTCACTTCCGGGAGCGAATCTTCAATTGTATTTGCGAAGAACAGAGTGTCACCGTTGAAGGAAATCACACTCCCACGACTGGAACTTATGGCAGCTCTTGTCGCAGCTCGCATGGTCCAACACGTCACAGAAGCTATTCCAGTAAAGAAGATCGTGTGTTGGTCCGACAGTCAAATAGTTTTGCATTGGCTGAATACAGGGAAACCACTTAAGCGTTTTATTGCCAACAGAGTAAAGGAAATTAAGACGCTTATTCCAGAGTGTGAGTGGCGATATTGCCCTACAGATGAAAACCCGGCAGATCTGCAAACACGAGGGATCTCAGCGGTTCAACTGCAAAGCAGCACGTTATGGATACACGGACCTAGTTGGTTATGCAGCGATTCCACATGGCCACTCTGGGAACCTAACGTCACTTCCGCCTTCGCTACCGTGATCGACCAAGAGGCTAACAGTACTTCGACCCCTGAAAACAGAGAGACGTATGGCCAACACAGGCTTATAGATATGCAAAAGTACAGCAATTACCAAAAGTTGATTCGAGTGACGTCATACGTGTTGCGCTTCGCCAACAACAGTAGACCTACATCACGTGATACGCGCGTTTTGGGGCCATTGACAACAAAAGAATGCAGAACAGCTGAGCGCTTTTGGATACGTGCCCAACAGCAGCAGAGCTACGGTGACGTCATTAATGAACTGCGAATGAAGAAGCATGGACAGTCCATCATACGACAACTGCGGCTCTACCTTGATGACGATGACTGCATTCGTAGTGCGGGGAGAATCCACAATGCCCACTTACCAGAGGCAACGAAGTTTCCGTTGCTGCTTCCACCGAAAGCCCATTTANACCAACAGACCAACGAGTAAGTCCGGAACATGAAAACAACACTTGATGATCCACAGCCACGGCCCTGACAACCGTTTGACGACGAACGCGGGCTTTGTTTGGACATATCACGAGGCACGAAGATCTGTGCAAGACTTTGGCACACTGGAGGCAGGACGCCTTCGAGGCCTTCGGAAGAAAAGCTGGATGGATTGCGAAATTGTCCAGTCTTCGTGTCGTATCATCGTTCATCTTGTTTGAAATGGCTTTCATAACGCCGAGTAGTGTTATGTGCAGGAAAATAGTGTTACATGGAAAAACTATTCACAACAAAAGAGTATATTGTACTTGTTTCATGTTTTTGTTACCTCAAGACCGAAACACCTTGTAAGCACAGTAGTGTATCCATTTACATTATATGTTTTTGAAGAACAAAACGATGCTGCTGAGGGCATACGGAATATGGAACATTTATTTTTATGAAATCTCCAACAAGGACAAAACACATCTCTTTTAATGCGAATAATATAGTATGAATATTATTTAGTTTGGGAAATAATCCCCTGTACTGTTGTTTACTCGTCCCATCGCGTGTGTTTTCTAATAACGACATTTGAGAGTGGTTAATGATTCAAGGACATTGAGTTATGCCTAGTTTGATGAGAGAATGGATGTTGTTCTCTAATCTACTTAGGCATGGAATAGTTGGAGATCGTGGGTTAATTACTCTGATAATACAAATACTGCTTCAACTGTACATGTGTGTTCTGGTGATTGTATTATTCGATGTCAAACTGTTGAGTCTTAATTGAATTGTAATGACACGAAGCTCAACATGATTTATTAATGTCCATTGATTTTTTATTATTGGATATGTTTGATGTTCAGGACCCGCGTACATTTTATCAGAAATACCCCAATACAAGGTATTGATATAAACCCGACACCAAAGAATATCATTCACATTATTGCGCATTATAATTGTTTTGTGTACGTCAACAATTAAATCAGCCCGTAAAAGAAACGTCTGTGCATCTTTTCAGTTAAACAATCGCAAACTTGAGTATGCGATAACCTATATGATGAAAAGAAATGTTGCTCCGATGAACTGTATGCTGACAGTATTATGTTTTAATATTTAAATGTTCAAAGATTACATGCATCATTGTTAGCAAATAATTCAAATATGAAAATCAATATGTTATGAATTTGTAAGTGCTTAAAACTAAGAGTAAAAGTAAACGTTGTTATTTTTAAATCTTTAACTTACCCTCAAAAAGAGAGGGAAAGAGAGAGACAGAGAGAGACAGAGACAGACAGAAAGAAAGAGAGAAACAAAAAGAGAGAACGAGAGAGAGAGAACGAGAGAGAGAGAGAGAGAGAGAGAGAGAGAGAGAGAGAGAGAGAGAGAGAGAGAGAGAGAGAGAGAGAGAGAGAGAGAGAGAGAGAGAGAGAGAGAGAGAGAGAGAGAGAGAGAGAGAGAGAGAGAGAGAGAGAGANACAGACAGACAGACAGACAGACAGACAGACAGACAGACAGACAGACAGACAGACAGACAGACAGACAGACAGACAGACAGACAGACAGACAGACAGACAGACAGACAGACAGAAAGACAGACAGACAGAAAGACAGACAGACAGACAGACAGACAGACAGACAGATTGACAGATTGGCAGACAGACAAAAACGAAATAAGAAACTTGTTAATGTTTAATTCTGAGTTTTAGAAAGGAACAAAGATGTTTTTAATTTATAGTTGTAATTTTCTATGGATAATAAACATGTAGCTTATTTTTATTTATTTGCTCGCTTTTTCATGGAGGGTTTGAACAATCATAGGGGACGCACAGCATATAATTGTTTGTGTTTGTTTTGTTTGGTTTTCGCAACAGTATTTCATTCAAATAACGGACATATAAAGGTCAGTCTACAAACTTACACGTTTCGTGTGATTGCTTGTTAACCGGTTCCCAGTGTACACACTTATGTCTGTAAGTGACCTCTTTACTGTCGTACGTGAATCAAAGGTAGTGGCTAGGAATGGCCGTAGAAAAGATTTCATGACCTTTTCCCACATAAGTTATCGGGCCGTTTTTATGGATTTGTTGTGCAGTGGCCTGCCAATTGAGCAAGTAGATAATTTAATGTAATGTATGACATTCCCCATGTCCTATAACAACACTGGGTGAGCAGCGGCGCATAATGCTACTGACAACATATTTTAAAACAACAACAACGGAACATAAAACTCAAAATGTATTCAACAACAACCTTCATTCTACATATCAGAACGGCTAATTTCGCCCACCCACGTTGGCCTGGCACTTGGTTGTGTCGCTACTGATGGTCAGGGTGTTGTCATGGCATTTGGCTTTAGACAATTCGCACCTGAAGAAAGAAATAAAAGAAAGAAGAGAATAATTATAAAATACAAAAGTTAATCCACAGTCGTATTTTGCCAAAGGTATTACATTTTATTGGTAGTTGCTTAGTTTTGTTGATTGCCTTTGAACCACGAAATAGATGATATTTGTTCATGTCAGTGTAAGATCGTTCGTTATTTCACGAGTGATCTTAGAAAATATATTTCCACGAGTGAAAATATTATTTTAATATGATCACAAGTTGAATAAAAACGATTTTGCACTGACATGAACAAATTTAATGTTTCTTTGATACCCCTTTTTCTAACTACCCCTTTTTCAAGAAAATAATTAACAGCTGTTTCCTTTTTGCTGAAAAGTTACCCTTTCTCCCGTTGCGTGCCTCAATACATTTCAATACACAAAATGACGTCATTAGTGTTCGAGCCGAGCATGATAAACTTTATCTTTATCCAAAACTTACATGATATTATATTTATCCTATTATATTTCTTCTATTTTTACATTAATAATGTTCAAATATCGCATTTTTAGACGATTTTTTTCTTCCGCAATTGCCAAAGTTTTTACGCAGATTTTCCAATTTTTTTAACAACTCACAAATGATCGAAAAATAGCACGCAAAAATTTGCTATTTAGACCGGTGAAAATAACAATTTGTTGATTTTCACCGCTGTTATTTCACTGCAGAAATATCATATTTTATCATTAGGTATAGAAGAAAGCATATTATATAATGTTATGTCTGGCAACATAATGTGATATTCCTTTCTACGTATAGACACTACAATATCTGATCAATATCTGTCATAATTATGTTCTTATAACTGACAAAGCAATGTTCGACTGAATTGATCTAAAACATGTATTGATCTTAACGGGTTCGTGTCGACTGCACTGAGCTGCCAGTGCATTGGCGTACAATAAGATAAGGTGGATGAGGGACGTAAAAAAACATTATGATTAACTAGACCTATTAAAGTTATTTCCTGCACGTTACTTTATTGTTATAAAAGTGCTACTACCCTTTTTGCAATTGATGAAATGAGTGTATTACGTTTATTATTATAGCCGCGTTCTGGGAAATCTTGGCTTAATGCGTTTGCGTAAAGTGTCATCTCAGATTAACCTGTGCAGTCCGCACACGCTAATCAGGGATGACACTTTCCGACATAATGGGTTTTTGTTTAGAAGAGACCTCCTTCAAACGAAACATTCCATAATGGCGGAAAGTGTCGTCTCTGATTAGCCTGTGCGGAATGCACAGGCTAATCTGAGATGACACTTAACGCACGCACATGAATAATGCCCAGTTTTCTTAAAACGAGGCTCATTAGTTAAACCTTTAGCTACTTACTGGTTTGGATAGTAATTTCCATCTGAGCCACATATGACGTCGAAACCACCCGAGCATGAAATGGAGGCGAGATTGCTGCAAAAGACATTTTGCACGATTGCACCGATTGGGTCCGTGGTGGTTGGAGCCATTGTGGAGGTCGGTGCTGGACCGGAAGTGGTCGTCGCGTCAGTTATGTGACCGGAACTTGCGCCGTGCGTCACCGCAGTGGTTGCAGAACCAGAAGCAGCGGTGGTGACGGAGGCGACTGTGCTGGGAGGGGCCGTGGTGTTTGGGCATGCGCCGTGGCTTTGTAGGGTTATCTTGTGCATATCAAAATGTAGGGTCTCGCACAATGCGTGGGTAAAATGGCAGCTGTCAACACAATCTCGTTTAGTTGAAATAAGTTTCAAGAATGCAACAAGGTATACTGTTTTAATGAATTATAAATAAATTCTCTATTTTGACGCTAAAATCATTGTAATGAAAGGGTTCAAAGTTGACACGTGGACTTTGGGGAATTAATAAGATCATCTTACTGGTTGTCATAGGTCACCCCGTTAGAGCCGCACACTTGCTCATCGCCCTTGGTCACGTGGGTGGCGCAGTCGACCAATAGAAGCTCGAGGCACAGGGCGTCGTTGAAGTGGGTGTTGATATTCACAATGGCGGCGTCTACTTCCCCACTTCCAGGAACCGTGGTGACGGTGGGGTGATGTGGTGGTTGGGAGTGTGGGCCATTATTGGGCGGATTTCCGGCGCCGAAAACAGCGACTGCAAAAATATGACATTTGACATCAATTCTATTTCTAGATTCCTCTGTGTTAATGTTATAGCTTTTATAGTCATATAAAGATATGTAATATGAATATTATCTACTGGTATAATAGGGCATTTGTCGATAAATTAACATTCTAGATTCCGCTCTGTAAGTGTTCTAGCTTATATAGTCATATTAATATATTTAATATGAATATTATCAATTGATATAATAGGGCATTTGTCGATCAATTCAAGTTCTAGATTCCGCTCCGTTAAAGTTCAATCGTTAATGGTTATGTTGATATCTGTTATAATGCGATAATTTTCCCCCGCATAGTTATATCAGTGAAAATAAAATCGTAATTCAACGGCAATTTTCTTGTAAATAATTGATTAATGAATTATCCGTCAAATTTAGCAACTTAACATTGACAATAATTGCTAATTTGTCGATCAATTTAAATTCTAGATTCCGCTCCGTTAACGTTCTAGCGTTTATAATTATATTAATATCTTTAACATGAATAGTGATATAATTTGCCACCGCATATTTATATCAATTAAACGAATCTAAAATCAACGGAAATTTTCATTTTTACATAATTGATTCATGAAATGTCAGGCAAATTTAACAACTGAGCATTGACAGAAAATTCTTAATTGGTTTGCATTTCCCAGAAAGTGGAGCATGTGTGCGATACTTTTGGCAGTCAACTCCTAGTTTCGCATATAANAAATGTATGTATCTATTGAATGGCAACCGTTTATCGACCATCAATATCGTAAATAGTGCAAGGTATTCAAAAGTATTTCTTTCTTTAAATGACTTATATGACATTAAGAAAAGGAAAAACAGTATCTTCGCAGGGACCTTTTGTATTATCCTGAAATGCTACAATGTTTTTATTTAGTTTACTTATTAATCTGCAATTTACTTCCAATTCCTTCATGCGTGTTTATGTTATAAGTCACTATTCACATTGGGGGCAATAACAAAAACAGGATTATGCCAGTTTGTGAAACGCATATCTACATTGGTACATACACGCATTCAGTAATAAACTTCTCAAATACCATTGCAAGAGAATGTGTTTCTTATATGATGTCGAACTTTGCGTGGTGATTTGTTTATAAATCTGGATAAAAAAGACCCTGTGACTAACGCAGAACAGGTGTTTAAGATATAAAATAAGGGTATGTTTTTTTTTCAGATTATTTAACTTGATGAAAAGTTATTACAATATTTATATTTGAAAAACCTTGCCGGGTCTGTAGGAATGTATATCCAGACTGGATATACGTGTAACTCCGATTGCAGACATGGTAAAGATGTTATTTTTGGTCAGTTGTACAATTATTCTCAACCTCGATCAATACGTGTTGCCATACTTTAATCATCGGCACAATAAGACAATTTGTTAACAAATTAGCAGCGTCTTGAGAAATTGGACCTAATGAAATATCCAAGCTGAGAAGCCCCATATATGCTTCTGCATCCGTATGCTCCGATGAGCAGTTACAATGTCCGCTTGCGTGACCTTATAGCGGAGAGGGTACCTCTGGAGCATACTTTACAAACGCGCAGTCTGATCTAGAGCTACGCTGGCCGTGTATTGGATAATACCGATTTTTACCCGATGAAGGTCAAATAATTCACATCTACATATAATACGTGTCGTGGAACTTTAATACACTGCATAGAAATGAGAAAGTCGCTCGCTAACATACCAATAAACCTTCATCAGTAAAACATAAAAAATAGAATGCATATCGAGAATGCAACATTTCGGCCTCTAAGGGTTTGATTGCATTGCCTCTCTACACTGGACATAATCAATTTCTGACCTTAATATCAGCATATAAGAGCTGACGTTTCAATTGTGATTAATCTGACAGTAATTAACTACAACTACTCTGGGGATTTCTTTCATATATTTTTACACACGAATCTTTAAATTCAATTGCCAACGTTACAGACCATAAGTATGTAGTCTGCAATTAGACAGCTAGAGTCTGAGTTGAGATGAGGAATAGCATGAACGCCATAATTTGTTAGAATTGCACAATTCTAAGAGGTTTTCTGACATTATTTTAATAACGATTTGTCACGGGGGGGGGGTTGTATCAACCAGAAATTGCTCAATTATCGGAATACAATTTGCGTACATTCAATTTGTTAATGATACAGAATAAGTATAATGACATGATAGGCAGCTAAATACAAGATAATTCTACTATGGAAGATACATATCTGGAGTAATAGTTTCTTACAGAAATTGCCCAGAAAAATAAACGTTGATCTCTCCGTTCAATGGTATATGCATATATTTACATACATGTTTATTAAATATGACAAGTATCTGGCTTATAGCGATAAGCACATATACATTAATTTACAATTTGGATTAATTTGGTATTTACACAAACCAATTTCAAACAACTTTACAGTACAAAATATGCTAGATCTCGAACGTTAAATTTTCAGAAAAGTATATTCGCATACATGTAGTCTAGAGCTTACAAATTCCAATATATATATGATCTTATTATACAAACGTGTTCATAGGACTCGGACAATGACCCTTAATAACGTCACTGGACACAATACTATATATAGTGATTCATACATTTTGGAAAATAATTTGAAACGTTGAAAATAAAACGTAGACACAGCCAAGTGAATAAATAAATAGTTACTTACAATATTTCAGTTCAAATATACTTATACCATTATTTATTTTGCATAGTTTAACGACTTTAAGCGAGTTGTATAATTTTATGATACGCCATATCGCCTTGTTCATAACGTTATTGTGTGTAAAATTATATGTGAATCCTCCTATGTGAAAAGATGAGCAATATACCGAACATGAACACATGTGTTCACTATAACCATATATATATAAACAACGTCAAGCAACCATTGTGTCCTTGACAATTTAGCCTATTATATCATTCTTGTCTTATTGACAATATTATTATTTGGGCAAATATATTTCTAAAAAAAAGCACGATAAAGTAACAAGCCGAAAACGAACTTAGATATATACATTGTCTATACCTTTACACAATAACATTGTTAACTTGACTTTTCAGCGAGCGAAATGATTGTTGCGCGATACATATCGTCTGTATGTGATAATCATTTCACCGATTTATATAGAAATATCTTAATGCGCAAATAAGTATGGCTCAAGCGTGATACTCTGTTTCGATATTCATACCACAAATTACATATTTCAACGTTTAATACTGTTCATTTGAATATGTCCTAACGGTTTCGATTCAATATTATTATAATCATATTAACTTATATTCAGAAACAAACGTATTTTGATAACTGTAATTATGTTCGTTTTGACGTTTGATATTGCCGCTAAATCTGTACAGTCGTCTGGTATCAATAATACTATAAATAAACTTGGCACGGGTGAACAAATGTATATTGCATTAATAGAATAAACTATAAATTAATATAAATTTGTGTTAATTGATACTACAGTGTGCTCGTTTGAACCTCGTTATTAATAAGACATCGATTGATGTTCATACACTTAGCAATGATACATGTACACATGTGTGCTTATGTTGTCTTGAACTCGAGAGTGAACACCTAATTGTACAATGTGTTCTAGTGCTTGAACACCGTTAATTATATCGTGCAAGACATTATAAGCATTCTCTGATTCACATTTAAAACATATCCCCTGGTTAATAGTACCGTTAGTAAACGAGCTGTTCGTGCTCATAGCAAATGTCACTAGGGCACGATTTAAGGTTTCCTTGAATTTGTGCACTTTAAAATCGGTTAAATAGCGGAAGTTTTTGATTGATAATAAGAAATAGTCGACTGTACTTTCCCCATTATAAGTAAAAGTTCATTGACCAACTTCTCTATCATGAAATAGTCTACCGTTTACAATAACTATGTTAGTGGTTTAACATACATCTAACAAAACATATATTGTTCAACATCTGCATCTTTTGCAGTTTTGCAGACAGGGTTCACATGTTGACTTTAACGTAAACAAAAGTTAAAAACATGTTCTGAACAAAGTGTTAGTCTTCACACGTCGTGTAATGTCAACCTGCAGATCCATTTACCTGAGTATACGATAGGTTTAATTAAAAGAGAGTTATACGTGATGTATATTAAATTCATAACCTTCCTGAGTGTCATGCGGTGGTTTTTTTTAGGGATTTGAAATATTACAAACCACTCGTACCGTTTCACTTATCAATAAATAAATAAAAATAGTTGAATTGTTTATTAAAATATTTAGCTATACATTATGTGTTTCAATTTAATACACATCTATTGAAGTGATCGTAAATACACGTTTATATTTTTCAATTATTAATGATTGCTTTGTTCAACATATATCGCCGTTTATGCTTTACGTCGAATAATTCCCATACGCCTGTATGCATATTAAACTCGTAGGGTGCACAATCGTTATCAGCTCTACACGTGACCTAATATGTCTAAGGCGAGGGATATTTTGGGACCTAATAAACGCAGAATAATTGCCATTCTGATTCTTGATTACAACGCAAACTGACGGGACACAGTTGATTTTCGTCTGTGTTAATGAAAAAATGACTGACATTAAATGAAGCCCTCGCAGTGAACTGAAATGTTTTGTTTTGGATTTGTTCACGCTTATTCTGTGAGTTAAGTAAGAATCTAATATTTTCGTTTTTAACACAATTCCATGACATTTGTAGTCAGCATTGCCGATATTTGTATTTACTACTAAGATTTTAATTCATGCCAATCACAAATATCCGTCGCATTATTTGACAAGATGATGAACCGGTTTATGTGGTAATTACCGTATACATCGTGAATGTAATTTTTTTTCTGCAATATGATACTATTATTATGGTAGGATACCATTTAAGAAACACAATCGTTAATATACTGTTTAATTCAGCACAATAAATGCTAGTGATTGATGTAAGTAAAGCGGTTTATATGATAGAGTTTGAAATTATTGATGACACAACAATAGTGTGTGTTGTGTTGCAATGTTTTGTCCTTTATATATTGTCCTTATGATACTTAGTCGTCTGCATAAACAATTACTAGAAGATGATAGTGACAATTTACCTCTTGGCGGTGTATTGGTACCTTTCATAATGTATAGATGTAATTAGTTATAGCCTTTCCAAAAGTATTCATAAACGAAGTGAATGTATAGAACACTGTGTGATTACATTATCGTTACATTGATAATTTGTTGTCATGTGAACTCATCTTTACCTCGCAAATTAACAATAGCTAATTTCAAAGTGTGTGCATTTTCGTGTACAAACGACACCTTCTGGCATATATATGTTAATTCTTTCATAGAGGAACATTTCATTCAATTATTGGAAGTTATACACAAAAGACATCTACGTATATAAAAGCTAAAATCCTATGTTTATATAACGAGGATTTTTTTTGTAAACACATATTTCTATTCAAGAAGACATCGGTTGCTATTTTCCCATCAATTTATTATAATACGTCTGAAATAATTAAAAAAGTCACGAACATTAACGAACGTTATTTTATGGAACAATCAAGAATAACGTCTTCCACGATATCTATAAATAGGGAATTTGCTAAAGCTATTAAGCCATGGATACAATATTATTGCACGTAATATGTCCGTTTGAAAAGATGATCCGATTCGGTTATGGGCCTGGTACAACGTTTTAATTAAACACAATTATTGTTGCTCGCGAGATGTCTGGATGAATGTTTTATGTGTACTAATGAATGTTGCAATAACATTCAGATAAATAAATAATAGGCCGGACGGTATCTACTTTCACAATAATAATATACGAATGATTAATACATTTCAAGCATCTATAATGACCGAATGTTACTGTTCTCCTGAGCACGTCTTTACCATTAAACATAGTATAACCCTATTTATGTTAAAAAACCAAAACATATTAAATACTGTTGTTTTGATCGATTTGGTCTTTCATATTGCAAAGAAGCATCATCGATAAAGACTATGCGAAATTATAATGCTAAGGCATAGGCAGAATTTTACAAATATTATAAGACCTTCTTCTTAATTAATACAACTGTTTAACAAGCATGCTTACGATCTTGAAAAGCCCTTTATCCCTAAAGAAGCTTTTGATTTGCTAAACGCTAAAACTCAACACATCCGGGTTGTTTCGTTCTAAGGCATATTAACTTAACGTCGTAGTTTATTAACTAATTTTAAACTAAAAATAAAAATAATAATTAAGGCGACTCTATAAAACGCCTTTTATACATTACATGGACATGCGTTCAGCTTACACCCGACAACGCAGTGTTACACAACTTTGGTACATATCCTTAAGTATGTTTCGGAAATCTAACGGTCACTGAGAAATAATATATACATAACGTATCGCGTCAAAAACATGTTTGTTAAATGAGCTATGTATATGTGTTTTATGTTTTTTTTTTAATCCTGCTGGTTTTTATAATTAAACATCGAAAATGTATGCAGTTTATAGATCTAATCAACCTAATTCATTCTCTTTACCTATCTTAATGTTTCAAACAAGAAGCCGGACTCTGGGAAAACCGGGCTTAATGTATGTGCGTAAAGTGTCGTATCAGATTAGCCTGTGCAGTCCATAAGCGAAAAGTAAATGTTGATCTCCCGACCAACTATTATTGGCATAACGTTTTCACAAATAGATCAGTTTATCGTATGTGATATTTATTGTGATGACAAGGTTACCTTTTTAAATAGTTATCGGACATTTCAAACTGCAATCCTTTAGTAAGATTAGATGGCATCGTGTCAAAGTATCAAGTACAATAAGTTAATTGCAGTTGATGGTAAACAAATCGAAAGTAACAATGCGCGGTTGATAAGTCGATATGTTTTTGTCATTTACGTGGCGACTTAAGTGGTTTTTAAACGATGCGGCTGATGTGTTATTGGTAGGGGCGTTTTGTAGAGAAGTGGTTATTGATGAAGAAAAGTGTATTGCTTGTCCTGAAATTATATTTTTTGTCGTCATTACGTATATTCAGTACTAAAAAGTAAATGTTTTTTTATGAAATATAAATTATTTGAATGATGCTGTGTATACTACACACATTAAGATACCGTATGATATTATACACGTATTGACAATCTGATTCAAATCTGATTCAAATACCGATGTATTTTATGTTCTTAACGCAGAATACCAGATCAAAATTCCGAACCTACAGCATGAAGTTCTTTTTCCAAGACTTTTGAATGACTTCAGTATATATTGTACACATACGTCAGATGGCAAGCCCATATTTGCGAAGTTCTATCAAATCTATGTTCACAATTTATAAATCACTGGTTGTGTTAGTTACTTTTTATGTTGTTTTATATCGTTAGAAGGTATATAATAAATGTTATTATTCATGGTTGTTGTGTTCTGATGGTTTTAATCGAATTGGTTGCCTGTGCGAAATTGTACTCCACTCGCCGTGCTGGCTCGTTAAATACAAAGTCACATAATCAACTCGAACAATTCAACAAATCTGAACTCCGCGGTCGTTTACTAATAACAATCTATTTAACTTCTTTCTAATGCATCCGTTTGTAAATGTTCGTGTTTACGTATTGTTTAAAGAATTCAAACCATGGTTCACTCATACCGAGGACGAATAAGCTCACATAGTCGCATGTTTTCTACCCAATTCTTTTTCTTTTAGTCTAGATTAAATAGAGGATATTTGTTGGAAAATTGGTGGATTATCGATTTTAATTCACGATTGATCATAGAAATTAATATTTTCACGAGTGGCGCAGAGAATTGAGTATAAGACATCTAATTACTTGATTCCGTGAAAGCAACATAACTTTGCATTCCTTACTTTATTTAAATGTCAAACAAATGTCCAAATGGTAGTTTTAAATACAAGATAAATTGTATTATTTTATAATAACATCAAAGTACGCTGAGTGTATTTGTAAATCGTAATGCAAAGAAATAAATCTTTTTGTCCACAACAAAACTATATTTAGAAACAGAAAATTGGGTATGATTGATTTGTGGTCACTTTCCTTAAAAACAGGGTATATAAGTTAAAACTAGCATGTATTTTCTGTTTATGCAAATGGAGATTTCATTTGCTTAATTCCATCTTTCCAAATAAATGCACTCACGCCAAGGTCCATGTTAATTGTGTGTTATTGAACAAAGTCTTTCTATCAATCTTGATAATAAATTTACATCTTACCCTGTTTACTCACTATTTTCTTTCATATGTATGTTGTCGCGATATTGTTATGTCGTGCGTGACTATATGATTGCAAATATTCAGACAATACTAATTAAAGGTATTGCCTTGCATTAATGGTAAAAATGATATGTTAATAATAAAATACACGCGAGTCTTCGACGAATTTCTATTTATCACTCGTTAACAACATGTTTAATGAATTTCAATCTTAGTATTGTAAATGCTTAAACTCAACACATCCGGGTTGTTTCGTTCTTAGGCATAGATACTTAACGTCGTAGATTATTAACTAATTTTAAACTTAAAAACAAAATAATTATTAAGCCGACTGTATAAAACGCCTATTATATAGTCCATGCACATGCGTTCAGCTTAAAACAGACATCGCAGTGTCCTTCAGTATGTTTCGGAATCTAACGGTCACTGCCAAATAATATGTACATAAAGTATCTCGTCAAAAAAGTTATTAAATGAGCTACCTTTATATGATAGTTTTATTCCTCACGGTATTCATAATTAAACATCGACAAATTATGCAGTTCATAGTTCTTAACAACCTTATCTGAATGTTTCAATCAAGAAGCCGGACTCTGGAAAAACCGAGCCTAATGTTTGTGCGTAAAGTGTCGAATCCGATTAGCCTGTGCAGTCCATACGCGCAAAGTAAATGTTGATCTCCCGACTATTGGCATAGCGTCTTCAAAAACATATCATTTTATCGTATTTGATATTTAGTGTCATCACACTATGGCTTTTTTAAACTAGTTATCGGACTTTTCAAACTGTAATCCGCTAGTAAGATTAGATAGCACGTACAATAAGATAATTAAATTTGATGGCAAATAAATCGAAAGTAGCAATGCGCGGTTGATAAGTCCATATATTTTTTTGTCATGAACGTGACAACTAAAGTGTTTGTAAAACGGTGCTGCTTAATTGTAATTGAGTGGGACGATTTGTAGAGAAGTGTTTATTGATGTAGACAAGTGTATCGCTTGTCCTGAAATTATAACTTTGGTCATCATTACGTTTATCCAGTACTATTTTTTTTAATTTGTTTTGGAATATAAATTATTTAAACGATGAAGTGTATACAACACACATTAAGATATCTGAGTTTATAATATACGTATAGATAATCTGATTCAAATCGCGGTGTTGTGTATGCACAGTATTCCGTAATTTCAGTATGAAGTCCTTTTTCGTATTAAACGCCCGAAAATTCCATACTTTTGAATGATGTCATTTATATACACATCATAATTTAACAAAATACATCATAAGATCTCAAATTATTAACAAAATTGGAAGATTGTGTTTTACTATCCGTTAGACCGTTAACGTTCCACGACAGAATTGATAATTCCCCACCGCCGTGATCCTACGCGAACAAAGGGTTGCTGTCTATGTAAAGTGTACTAGACTATGAACGCCCGTTTACCAAGCCGCCTCTCCTCCTTCATTTTAAACACCAACGGTCGCCGTGTCGATATTACTTCAGGGGGACATTGTTTCAAACACGCGGTAGGGTGCAACGTCAAGCTCCTTCCACTTTAACCATTTCCTGGGCTTTAAAGAACGTTAACCTGGCTGCAATGTGTCTTACTTTTACAATTCCGACCGGCTGCGAACATTTCCCGTTACACCATATCAATAAGAAACACTCAGCACCCGTTTATATTTTCTACAAATGCCAATTCATCAAAAAGAAACTTGCCAGCGACTGCAGTGTTATGATTTATTTAGTTGCCTTCAAAAAGCGACATATACACCTTCCGTTCGTAACATATACCCCATAAGTACACTTCAATTTACACCATATACATTTGTCATGTGAGACAGGCCTTGCTGTTATACTTTTGCAAAAAAAAAAAAAAAAAAAATTCGTTCAATCTGCAAAGCGACGAGTGGTTTCTAAGTTATGATACAGGCATGTTGAAAGTACCAAGGGTGCTTATTTTAGTTAAATAACAATACATAACAACAATACATTTGAAGTAAGCTGTGTGATTTTACAAATTCTTATTTAATATTGCAAATACGAAATATATACGAACAATTTGAAAATGGGACTAAATAAATGATTACAATATGCTAATATTTGCAAGTGGATGTCAGTAGACCAGGTACTGTTTCACAAAATATCGAAATTGAATTTCATGTTTTCGCATTCCTTTCCAATGTATTTCAATGTCATTGCATTTGCGTTCAATGTCTTCGTTTAACTTCATGTACTGAAGTTTTACTAATGAATTATTTAGGCAGAGTCTAATGTTGGATCAGCACGGTATTCGCCCTTCATTTAGAACTGCATTTGCATGTTCCTAGTGCAGTGACATTCTGATTAGTTTGTGATTTTTTAGCGTTATACAATGATTAAAATTACGTAAAGCGCGTACGCTTTATTTTAAATGTGTACAGTGTTTAGAACGTTTAACTTTCAATCCTCACAGTGTTTGCCTTTGTTCAATGCAAACCGCCACAGTATTGTTGTTAATATGCTGTAATCAGAAACGCGTTTAAGCAGTATCCAAACTAATGCTATCATATATATGTGCGCCCGAATTTAATTATAAATATTTAAAATACGCCTCGGTTTACATAACCAATACATATTTCGAACAACTATAACATTGGAACCGTTAAGAAGACGTGTCTCGAGTTAGATACAGCAAATAAATATAAACGTTTAATTCCATTCGCTGAAGACTAAATCAATGTTCATCCATTTTCATAATTGTTTGTTTATTGGATTGAAATTTGTTAGAAGAAGTCTCATGTAACTGTTAACAACAGTTGTTGTATGCTGTAATGGAACAACCACTTGATCGCATCAGTGCTAATGGGACATGAACTTTTATGGATCTGATTATACGTTTACTTGCCGAAGGCAACCTATATTAACAGAACAACTTATACATTATTCAGTCATGTTGATGTCTTACCACTATCATAACACGAACATTTAAATAACAGACGACAGGTCATTATCCCCGCTTGTAATTAAACGTATACATCTTAATTTACACGACAGTTGCATGTATCAAACAGTGGTATTTGAACTTATTGTGTGTATTGAATGAAAGAGAGAACACACATACTACATTCACTAGAGACTTACGCGGTATGTTAGTCGAAGGATAATACTTCAACATACGAGTGAGTGGATATACACTAGCCATGATGTGCCTTGGTATGTACAGGCATCAGACTTTATATGCAATCCGCAATGGACTTGCACTCCACTATATGTTTTATCTACCTTACACTATATGATTGGGATCAGATTATTAAAGTTATCTGCTATTGACTAGCACGTCGCTATATGCATGAAAAACAAATATGTAAGCATTGTGCAATGAACACGTACTCTACTATATGCGTGAACTTTATACAGTTAGTAGAAGACAATACCAATATACAGATTTCTTCCCTATTAATAAATTGAACCTATTCCGCAAACTAACGTACGAGGGCGTACAGCGTGGTGACCAGGGTAATTTGATGGCATCTGGTGAACTCAAGAAGTATCAATGATGCGCTTTCATTCACCATAGCACAATTCACTATTTTCGTATAATCTGATGTCGGTGCGTAGTCCTGGGAATGATTATGTTGTGAGGTCTCGCTAAACTACGGATGGGAATACGCCTGCTGGGGACTGGGGTGCAACTGATGACACTGTTGACCTACTACTTCCTAACGATTAACACAACCCCGTAGGGATGTATAGAATCCACATCGCTGAACATTATATTGTGTTATTTGTCTGTAGATGTTTCTCAGAAGCCTAGACAACTTACCTCGGCTAATCCGATGATGTCCCAGCGGTACAGACAGTAGAGGCTGTCTTACTACGGTGTGTCCAAAGTGCAACTGAAGTGGCCTCTACAAAATGACATAAGACGTAGCCCTAAACTCATATTCGTAAAGACTGTAATGATGTAGATTATAAACTACGATTTAAGTGTTAACAAAGTAATGACGAAATGTTGTACATTCAAACATTGTCAAACAAACAAGACGCCCAATGTAATATCCACCTTTGACCTTATACACGAACATCCATTAAACATTTAGGACATGACATTCGTTTTATAGTATGATGGCTAATTAATTGCCTCGATCCATGATTGTCAGTTTTTTATGACACAGTCCAATACTTAAAGTCATAATTTTATCTTATGAGGTTTGTTGTCATCTCCATTACATGGGTACTATCCATAATCATGGAGAGCACGTCTGGTAGATGTACATTATAGCATACGCGAGCCGCTTGCTACTCGACTTGCAGGAATTAATGGTATGTTTAACAGCGCAATTAATTACATAAGTGCCTTTTTTTAAAGAATACAGGTGTATCGTTGAAATCTACAACTCATTACTATAAAGGTTTATTGGCTATGTATTCTGACTTGTTAGTGTCATCTATGAAGAGAATGTGTGGTTTCAATGTAAGAAGAGACTTTGCTGTTGTCTTAATGTAGAATTTAATACCACGATGGTAACGCATTCACTATTTATTACACGGTATACGCGAGCTCTATATCGGGCGTAACGAAACCCACACAATATGCACTCAACACTCTTCTTATGATATGCGTTCGAATAAGTGTGTCGTGTTCTGAGAAAACTGGGCAAAATGCTTGTGCGTATATTGTCATCCCAGATTAGCCTGTGCAGTCCGCACAGGCTTATCAGGGACGACAATTTCCGCTTTTATGGAATTTTTCGTTTAAATGATGTGTCTTTTTAGAGAAAATCTAGTTTAGGCGGACAGTGTCGTCCCGGATTAGCCTGTGTGGACTTCAACGGCTAATCTGGGATGACACTTTACGCACAGGCATTTTGCCCAGTTTTTTCAGAACACGCCACATATTGGAATTGTTCCAAATATTCGTCGTTGTATATAGGCATATACTTGAACATGTCACCTGAATAAATGTCACTAGATAAATACATGTAAGGTGTGGGGTCAATACATTGTCGAAATCTGTCTTACATTAGTTTACACACTGTGCATTATAAACATACACACGTGTTTATATTATAACACCATAACCTCTTATGTTTTGGAGTTTAATAATCCATGTTTGTTGTAATCTCCGCTGGTACGCCCACGGTGCGGCTCTGTAAAGAAGTCGTTATAATTTAAATGTGTGTGAGCATTCGGAATCAATGTACTTCATTTCGGCAGCGAATGTTATTCGCTGTAGTTCTTGATTAAACAAGCTGTTTTTAAAGTATTATACATGTCACTGTGTTAATTTTATATCAGTTGTATATCAATTTTAGACATGTAATGTATTACTACTAGTAATGGGAATAATGCGCATCATGTAACCGTATTCAATGTTTTAATGGAAAAGTCAATACATAACATGCGATTTACTCTTACAATAATATTGCAACCGATGTTATAAATACCGAAATTCACTGCCATGGGTTTCAGAAGCAGTGTATCCGTAAATAAAGTTACTTTTTTCTCTCCGTTTAATGTTTTTGAAGATAATCTGGTAAGATATTTTCCAAAACCATAACATCGCGTATACATTATTGTTGTCGGCAAACACAGTATGTTGAAATTTCAGTTTGATCCTAATGCAAACACGGTACTATTTTCTTTATCCGTTTTAATGGTACCATACACACATATCTCGCCTCTAATAGAAGAGCTGTCATTTGTTAAATAGCTAGTTGATACACACTGGAAAGTCTTAATTTAATCCATTTGAGCATGTGTGTGGGCTATTTGATTCATACAAATTCACTTATTAAGTTAACAAAATAGAATGTAAATGAAACAAATGACAATTGTATGTACAAATCTTCAATACATGATCACACACACGTATTTTATCGCGTACTGTATCTTGTGAACCATATTAATAAGAAAATTACGGTATTGATGTATGCGAAATGTCTGAGAGATAGACACAATAACATAGATCAGCCGCTCAGACAAATTGCAGGGATTACACATTTTCTATTGCACAATTCATTACAGATATGTCTTCATATTCAACAGCATAGTTGTATGGTTAAATATACAGCTAATGTCGGTAAAGTTTCATATGCAATATATACTGACTCTTTTCAACTGATTAAACTGTGTGTATTATTTCCATGTTAGACATGGGTTGTTGTTTTAAATGTAGAATTTTACACAACGATGAGTACGCGTTTGCTTAACGGAATCACGTTGAATGACCTGATAATACTATAAATATGCTAAATAAGATTATTTTGTGAAAACTATTTTTGAGAGTCGATAAGCAGTCTAACAAAAAGCAAGTGTACCACGATACATAGATAGTGATAAATCCCAGTAAATCCTCGAACATATGAATACCAAAACTGTTTAATGTATGAAATCAAGTTGAACTGCTTTAATATGAAGAAAGAAATTGAAAGGTCCTCACGATGATATCAAGTAGCACTGAACTGCTTCGATATACAATAACACACAAAAACACATCTTGACACTATTATTGACATCTTACACGAACATTGAAAAGGTTGTTATTTGTTCATATCGCCCTGTTTGTGGACGTTTTCAGGAAATATTTACGTACAAGGAAAATCGCAGATTTGTCGTCGCTTTTGTTTAAGTAATACGTGATGAATATACATGATGTTTTAAAACACATAAAGTTAGATATCAACCCTCTTTTGACGAATAACGTTTTATTAAATTGCATGTGCAGGATACCTTTCTTTAATTTGAAGATATTACGATTGGATGTTAATTCGTGTCTCTAGAAATCGTACTGCTTCAAACTCTTTTTAATCAGTGCTAACGCAAATAATGACCGTTACGTTAGTAAATACTAATTAAGGAGTTAAAATGGATTAAAATGTTTAAAACGCAGTCAATTAATCTATACCAGGAACGTATAAGACGCCCTGCTGTGGGAAATTATTTAAATAAATGTGTGAACAATACTAGTTTAGTTTTACCTTTTACATAAATGAATATAATCGTTACGATATTAAAAGGTAATTTATCTGATCAATACTGTTAATATGGTGAAATTAATATTTAGTATTTGTCGTTATTTGCTTACAATATTTATACGATATTGGTTGATATCATTTATTGTGTTGAATGTATTTAATGAATGATTATCAGTTCAGGTAAATACTAATCGTATATGATGCTGTATTGTTCAATTTCCATTGGTTTCAGTCGCGAGGCACATTTAGCACTTATTGTGACATAGCATAGTGACGTGCCATAGTAGCATACTCTTTTAATTTCATTTAGTGAGTGGTTTTGACAACTTTTACGCCATTTTATATAACGCCGTGTATGACGTCATCGTATACAACTTCATTTGAGGTTCAAACATATTGAATTTATTATTTGGTGTTTGATGTAAAAGGATGATAAATTTTGTCAAACGATATTTAAATAATTTGATAAAGGCGTAATGCCGAGATGTTAATACAAAGTATAATCAGCGTTTTATAAATATAATCCTTTAGAACAATTGCACTGAGCTCTTTTAAAGTTATCTCACATGTACGTCTTTCCAAAGTATGGTACAGATTTGACACGAGATATTCATGCTTTATCTAACATTTAATAAAAAACATGCTTCCGCTGTTTTATAAGTCAGATATTTAACGCATACTATAAGAAATATGGCTGCCGTAAAAATAATTATATTGAACCCTTGGATTGTTGTTAATGGACATATTTTAAAATCGTGTGTTAAGTAAAACATATACACCACTTCTAAGGATGAATTTGAACTGCTTTTCAGATTTTGGAGTTTATTTTTACACTTTTGAAATGTCCAACAGTTTTCTGCACTTAGCGATGCTGATAAGCAACTGTATTTGTTTGTAGAACAAACAACGACCGAAGCCATTGACTCCAGACGTTTGGCTCCATTTTTCTTTTGTTGTTTTGTTTTGTTTGTGTGGCATAATTAACTTAATACTGGACGATAACAAATATTGATTGAAACAAAGACCGGCATCGCTTCCTTCCGACATTGCATGACGTTGATTTGGAAACGCAATTATGTCTCAAAATCGTTTAAATAAAGGACAAGATGTAGTCGAAACTTGCTTTGTTTTAATTCTACTACGCCAAAATTTGTTACACGATCAGTTGCTTTATTTTGCACCGAATCATTGTTTACATAATATATAAGTATAATTGTCTGCTATTGCTATTGACTTTAAAATATAGTATTAACATGTTAAGTGTAATAATAATTTAATAGTGGATTATTGAATCCGGATTAAAAATTGAGGTTAGGTACAATACAAAGATTGTTACAAATTTGAATGTTCACATGTTGCTTTAATATTGCAATAGTCGAGCAACTGACGCATGTCCTGTTCAAACGGATGTTCCAGTATTTCGGAATAAATATATTTATTCAGTCAGTACTTAATCCAGTTGTGTGGAAAAAACACTAAATCCTTACCATTCAAAAACGAACCTCCGTTTCAGGACTGTTGGAGAGGAAACTCCTTCGCTTGAAAAAAATCTTATCATGCCCAAGCAAAAGAAGTTTGAATGAGTTCAAGGGTCAAGCTGCCTTCGGTCGGTTTGTCGATCGAACTGTAGGTCAGTCGGCAGAATATGTCTTTTGAGCGAAATATGTGTTCATTTCCCAGCGATACAACTTAAAATAGTCACGTCCACACCATGTTCTGTAGATGCTATAAGAATAGCTTACATACACGTTTGTTCATAGTCGAGGCATTGCTGTTAATTGTTTCCATTTTAAAGAAGTGTTTGTGAACACACAATGTAACATACGACTGCAAACAACCGTGCAATAATGTATGGTTAACGAAAGATGTCTTTCCTTACTGATAAGTATACTGTGTACATAAAGAGTTTAAGGAAGTCGCCGAAGACTGGATGACCAATACACTTGTTTGAATTAAAATCTTAATATTATTCGATAAGTTATGAACTATAATTGGTCAGCAACCAATACATATTGCATAATGAATTTTCGCAGTTTCTAAGCTAGTATACNGAAAGCATTTCTTTGTCAAAGAAGTTAAATAAGAATAGCCGATAATATTGATAATTTAAAGCGCACAGTCTCAAAGAAAACAATTTGGCACTGGTCCAAATACGCTTATTTTCCTGATCGGCCTTCCTCGAATAAATGTCGCTAAATGTCAGAAAAGAGTTTTATTAAGAATAAAATTTAATTACTAATGATTTTACTTAACATTTAGGAAAACTGAATTTTGTCAACCAATTATCCCACTCAGTACAATATGTACGTTTATATGGTACACAGTACTTACAAATATGTAGCTGTGTGCATTTAAATGAGAAACAAATACAACATAAGAAGCGTTGAGTCTTTTGACAATTGCCTATTATCTGCGGTAGTAAAAATCCAAGATTCATATTTAAATTATGTAAACACAGCAGAAGCTAGTTATCGCAATGAACCAATAAATACTGCAATATTTCTCTATAATGATGAATTACCATGACCTTTACCAATTGATGTAAAGTCTGTAGCAATAGTGAACAATCTCAACCCCCATGGCGCCACATGTTTTTATAGTCATGTTCTACCACTTATGAGATGCGAAAGGCTGATAAAGTAAGCACTGCATAATTTAGGGTATGCTGACTTTGGGATTCATAACTACACATTACAAGAAACAAGGCTTGCACATAATGATGTGCGCTGAACAAATGTAGATTAATTCGTCGGACACTATTGTTTTTTTTTATAAATATGCGGATGGAATGATGTCAATTGTTAATTAAGTATCCCAATCTTTACTTCATTCCATACGTTATGTAAGTAAATGAATGCATTGAGAAGGTTAACTTAGAACTTACCACGAGGGATTACAACACGCACAATATGGTTAATATTCAAATGTGTTAGTTTATTCCAGTTTCAAATAAGTGCATAATTTTATATTGTTTTGTGCAATGAAAGATGCGTATATGTCAGAAGTTTAGTTGTTGAATGCGGAGTGCTAATTGTTTGTCAATTCGTAATTAAAGCAATCCTACAAAAAGAGGTGTATTACTATGGTACTGTATTAAATGTTTAATTTAAGTTACCCTGTGCACAAACCGCTGCTATGGTTATGGTGTATCCCTTGGTTCATTTACATTAGCACTGTAAGCTGCAATAACATAAGTGAAATACGATCATTAATATTAGTGTGTGTTATCTGACTAGGACTCATACTATAGCAACATGCATTATCTGTGTAATAATTTCTATGTCGAAGCGTTTTACAAGTACAAACACTCTTGTCAAACAATATTAGTACGCAAATAGTATGGTTTACGACGCCTGGTAGTCAATTGAAACTGAATTTAATATATTAGACATTTATTACAAAATTCTATATTTAGAACAATTTAAGGTACATTTGGAACCTGTAAATATTCAACCATGAACGAATGTTCATTGGTTCTAAGTCTATTCTTTAAGTTTAAGACTGGGTTTACGAATACAACCCGTGTTATACAACTTCCAGGAATGAATCATGTAATCAATGAGTTTGAGTAAATACAGACAAGCCTCAAACTTACAAATGTACAACAAATCTTTATTAAGGTTGATATGCTGAATTATTATAATTACCTTTTAAGAAAGGACATACGATTGAAGTATTTTACTTGCGTTTGCTGTATTCTTATTGAGTAAATCAATGTTACTATGATTTTTACACATACGTCGACTATTGCACGTGTATTTAATAATGCTATGCAATATCACACTACTATTTGGTAAATATTTTATTCAGTGTTCTGAGCTCTTGTATACTTGTGTAGCATAACATGTTAATGTTATACGAATGAAAATAAAAGATGGAATACATCAATCGAATACTGTTTTGTTTACAAAATATAGTTAGCTAATCATATAACTATTTATAACTGTATTAATGTATCAATACACGCTAACCTGTTTCTTTACTGATACATGTAATAGTACACGTCAGATGCATGATGTTTGTTAATTCTGAAACGTCTGTATGGTTAATAAGTTCATGTAAATGCATTGTGGTAACGTGTTTAACAAGCTACATTTGATACATATACATGTACAAACGTGAAGTTAGCGCGATATAATTAGCAGCCATAAGCTCATTGAATTATCTCATGCAACTTTTTACGACGGATATGTAATGAATTACCTTTTTCTTGAAAGCATTTCTGTGTCAAAGAAGTTAATAAGATTAGCCGATACTAGTTGATAATTAAAAGCGCAAAGTCTCATAGAAAACAATTTGGCACTGGTTCAATTACGCTTACTTTCCTGATCGGCCTTTTCCTGAATAGACGTCGTTAAATCTCAGAAATGTTTTTTTGTTAAGAATCAAATTTAATTGCTAATGATTTCACTCAATATTTATGAAAACGGAATTTGTTCAACTAATTATCCCACTCACTTAAATATGAACCGTACGTGTTAGATATATGAAGAACGTTTCTTTCTGCAAATGGTCTTATGAAACACTGTAATAACCGATCAATTTTGTTTTGTAGGCCTTTTTATGTCTTCGTCCAAAATATGCTTGCATTTCGTAGAACTATTTTTTCAGAAACTTTTTTTGACCAAAACGTTATCGTATATTTTAATGTTCATGTGCAAATATTATCTTAAAACATTATTGAACTATCGTTGCGACTAAACGAGATATTGTTGAAGAATAATATGAGTTTTTCAGTGATAGTCATTTTTTTCATGGATGTTTATATAGTCATCCACAAATGTGTGGCACACATGTCATCATTTTGCGAGATATTTACATAGATTTGAGCATTGCACGCGCTTCCACCAGCTGGTATACTTTCCTATTAACATAACTTTATAATTGTGCTAGCATTAAGAAAAAAATATGTATGTACACTAAGCTGGTATGTTTGAAAATACATTTTGTGGGTTAATAAATGTTAACATCTTACATTTTGTTTCAGACACATTTTTATTACAATTGTCCATGTTATTAAATCTGAACTGTGACAAATGTTGTGCAACAACGGTATATATCCAAAGTCAGACATCATTTTAATTTCCAGGAATTTCATTATTCTAAAGTGCGTTTGCAAACAATATCTTAACTGTAATAACAGCAGTGTCTGTCTTCTTTGTTAACATTGTTTTATAACAACGAAATACAATAAAGTGACATAACTCATGTTGATTTCCGGTAATTGCATTATCGTTNGAGGGGTGCATTATATAGTGTTTATTGACGGTCGCGGCACAGACCGACCACCTACATGGGGTGACCGCGGATGAGGGGTGACCGGGAGTAGGGGTTGGACTGTACCTCAAAATCAAAAGGTGTTTTTTCTTTCCTCCCAAGAAACCAGTTTACAAAATTAAATGATCGAAGCTATTTTTTTTTATCTAAATATCCAAGAAAAATAAATGGTCTACAAAAAGACCGACAGACAGTGTACAGGTGCAAAGCAATATTCGCAAAATCTTCAAAGCTTAGTAAATGATTACATGGAAAAATAAAATAAGATTACCATCAAAGATTTCAAGGCTTTAAAAAAACTTTGTTTAACTGGTGCAGTAAATGAGAAATAAAAGTCTCTAAAGCCTACCTTCCTTCATGTACCATGAGAACAGAAAATCTGAAAAGCCCTGAAAAACAAATCAATCATATTATGCAATATAAGCGAGTTAAAGATATTTAAAGATTAACCCTTTGAGCGCTGGAACCGGATTTTGAAGGCCTTTGCAAACAGTTTGGATCCAGATGAGACGCCACAGAACGTGGCGTCTCATCAGGATCCAAACTGTTTGCTATTCTGATAGTGGTCTTAGAAAAAAAATCGAAGGAAATGCTAATTTTAGAAATTCAGCAGACGACATTTAAGCAGATGACAAATTTCCCAGCATGCAAAGTGTTAAAACAACTAACACCAAACATGCAGAAACTTAACAGGAATTAAACGAATTAAGAGATTTTCCTCAAGTTTTCCTTAGTGCCTTATGAACATGGGCCCTACATACTATGTAATTTTATCCACAACCTTGTAATGCCAATGACAACACTATCTTATAACACGTGAGAATGCTCCTTACCTTATCAGCAAACTGTGTCTGGTAGCGTTGCACCCTGTCCTGGTTCCCTGTAGCCTCACACACACGTATCAGCATCTCAAAGTCACAGTACTTCTCAGCCAGGGAACCAGCTCTCTCAAACTGGTCATACTCCACTGAAACAAACAGGGAACCAGCTCTATAAAACTGGTTATATTCCACTAACAACAAACAGGGAACTGGCTCTATAAAACTGGTCATATTCCACTAAAAACAAACAGGGAACCGGCTCTATAAAACTGGTCATATTCCACTAAAAACAAACAGGGAACTGGCTCTATAAAACTGGTCTTACTACACTCAAGACATACAGGGAATTGGCTCTCTCAAACTTCTCCACTGAAAACTAACAGGGATCTGGCTCTTTCAAACTTAGCTTAGGTTGATGCAAAATTGCTATGAACAATTACACCAACTTCTCTATCTTTTGCTGTTGTTATCAATTTTTTTTTCAAAATAAATCTAACATTTGAAGATAATTTTATAGTAAATAAGGGGAAAAAAAGAGATGTGTTTGTCAGAAATACAATGCCCCCTACTGCGCCGCTTTGAAATTAAATTTCTATTTATCATTCGGCAGGTATAGAATTTATCTCCCTTTAAAGCTTGTTACTTCCCTTGGATTTTGGTTTTCTGACCTTTGACCTTGAATGATGACCTTGACCGTGACATTTCACCTTTCACCACTCAAAATGAGCAGCTTTATGAGATACACATGCATGCCAAATATCAAGTTGCTATCTTCAATATTGCAAAAGTTATGGCCAATGTTAAAGATTTCGGACGGACACACAGACTGACAGACAGACTGACGGACAGTTCAACTGTTATATCCCACCCTACCTGGGGCATAACAATGATTTTATATAAGTAGGACAATGAGGTTATGGCCCTTTCTGGCCCTTATACACATTTCATTTTGCAGCATACAGCAATAAACATAACAAGGATTAAGAGCTTGACTCCCGTACAGAAAGGTGATATGAGAGCGCGTCTCTGTTGAGCAAACTGGTCCTCCAGCTGAGCCCGGTACTCTGCCATGTCTGGGTTGTCTGCAAGGGAGGCTATCTGGGCGCTGTAGCCATCAAGGATCACATCTGAGAGACCCATCACTTGCTGGAAGAGCTGGGAACGCGTCTCAACATCACGGCACTCCGTAATACCAGACTGATGGGTGAGCTGAATCTGCAACCAGATACAAGGTTTTAGCTTAGTTTAAACCTATTTATTTTAGCTCCATTGCATTGAAAGCCTCGGGCTTATTTGAAACACTCTGCAGTCCGTTTCCTGGGACTAGAACCAGTACTTGGTGTCTTTGGGGGAGATTTAAAGAACGCTCCCACTGTGGTGATCCAACTCGTGACCTCTCGATCGCTAAGCGACCCCATATCAACTAAACCACGGCGACCTTAAAACAAGGTTTTAATGCTTTACCGCTTAGATTACCATTTTGAAGCATTTGTAGTCCCTTAGAAATTCAAATTAAATAAAAGACCTTTCTAACTAGATTCAAGTTTTAAAGGCTTCATTTCCAACCCTTAGATACTGCTGAGCAGTAAACAGTATTAAACTTTTAACAGACTGCGAGTTCCTCGCATAGGCTGTTCTGGTTTTATGCTGTTTGCATATAGTCATTTTCAATTTCCTTCAGAGCGGGAATGGCTAAGAAGTCTGCTCATCTTTTTGTGTATCAGGATAAAATTTGTTTACATTGTCCAACTAATCAGACAGTCCCGGACTCTTGGGTGACCTGATTGTAGAACCAGAAGAATGCACTGAGAGAGCTTTGTCATATTGCCCTGACACATGAGTTACCATGTTATTACCTGCTATTAATTACATTTTCCGTCCTCAAACAATATTTAGCCAAAAATTATACCAGTATTTCTGTTGCTTTACTTTTCTAAAGCATTAATGATGGAAGCCATACATGACAACATTCAACAAGAGCTCTGTCACAGACAAAACAGGAGTCCCTTACTGGGCTTATTTTGTTGAAGTCATAACAGTACTGTATCTCAATACCTTTCATTAACTTAGTTTAAGCACTTTTTTGTTATGGCAGGATGCAGAGTTAAGTTTTTATAAGTCTAATTTCTGTCACCATAGGAACCCCAATTTTATTCACCAAAAATAATGTGCATACATGTATTCACAATGGCCCTCTATCCAAATACAGAGTTTAATTGACCTAGAACCTTTTGATATGTCGCTGGATCCAGATTCCAGTTTTCACTTACTTCTGTAATCATAAGAGCCACAATTTTTGTCTCACAAATCAACTGCAATACGGTACATATTACCCATATAAGTATAAACCTATTTATTTTAGCTTGATTGCGTCGAAAGACCAATGCTTATTTGAAACGCTCTCGAGTACGTTATCTGGGACTAGAACCAGTACTTGGTGACTATTGGGGATATCTAAAGAACGCTCTCACAGTGGGCATTGAACCCATGACCTCTCAGTCACTAATCCATATTGCCCCCTAATTATATATACAATGTACCAAGTCTCATCACCCAAGCTTTAATACTTTTTGAGATATTGCAGAATCCAGGTTTTTTGGATGGACAGAAAGACAACAGACAAAACTGAACTAACCTGCGTATTTCCCTAGGCCCCTCTCTCTGCATACCAAGTTTCATCAAACAAGCTCAAGTACTTACAATAAACACATTTTGCGTTGAAGCATGATACAGATTAAATGCACAAATTTCTGTAACCATAGCAACCATATTTTTTTATCTGACCAAGAAAGTAACATATTTTCCATATGGCCCTATATTTCATATTATGAGTTTAATCAATGTATCTTGAGTACTTTTTGAGTTATCACAGGATCCAGTTTGTTGGACATATTTAGGGACAGACAGACAAACCTGAAATAAAATGCATATTCCCCATATGGACCTCTATCCCACAATATCGAGGGTTGAACGGAAGACTGTCGTAACTCATATTAAATAAAGAAGGAGATACAACAGTTTTCCGTTCAGCCCTCGATATAAGGTTTCATCAGCCTAGCCTTCGTACTGTTTGAGTTATGAAAGGATCCAGATTTGGTGGACAAACACACTGACACGCAATTAATGGACAGACCAGGGGTAAACCAATAGTCCCCCCCCCCCCATCAGAAAGAGGACTAACCAGACTTGTCCCATCATGACAAGAAATATACACCCAAAACGAATGCTTGTCGGGGGTTTGGGGGTGGAGAGTGTTCATAGATGACATCCATGCGAGTATCAAGGATTTGTAAGAAGAATTATTGATGTGAGATAAAAAGCAAGGCAAATCGCTATATGCCTCCCGCCATAAGTAGATACTGGGGGCATAAAAAGCAACAAGCAAATTCGTAGAATTGATATCCCCCGCAACATATATTTTGTTTAAGGATGGGTGCAAATCGGACGGATGAACGTACTACTATACAAAGGGCCATTACTCCGTTATTAACAGATGTTGTACAATGCCATTTGGCGTGCATCATCGTCTTATCCATATATATACTCATACCAAGTTTCAATGAAATCCGCCAAAGCACTTCCAAGATATGGCTCCGGACACAAAAGTGCCTATAGTGAAAAGCATTTTTTCAACATACAAAGGGCTATAACTCCGTTATTAACAGATGGTGTACAATGCCATTTGGCGTGCATCATTGTCTTATCCATATATATACTCATACCAAGTTTCAATGAAATCCGCCGAAGCACTTCCAAGATATTGCTCCGGACACAAGTGTTCCGGACGGACGGACAACGCCAAAACAATATCCCTCCGCCTCTGGCGGGGGATAAAAAGTACAAGAGAGCAAATCGGAACATGTGGTTTAATTCAATTCCAAAAACAAGGCTCATCTTTGGACACTGTAAGCAAGGAAACAAGAACTGTAATTTTAAGTTTTAATCATATGAATGCAGTTTATGCAATTCAGTGGTGACAATTATGTTTAGACAGACCCTGAATCAAGTTCAATATGGATGTACAGTGGAAACCCTCTTAACCGGATCTTCTCTATACCCGAATCCTCTTTAAACCGGTCAAATTGTCCGGTCCAATTGTTTACCTATAAAACCATGCGTAAAATATCTCCTCAAGACCGGAATCCCCTTAATTCCGAATACCGGTCACTGTTTGGTTCAAAATTGGGTCATTCCATACGTAATTGTACCTCTCTAAACCGGTCACGACAAGTTTATTGCACCTCAGACCTAGTGTCAAAAACTTGTGAAAAGCGGATTAAAGAAGCGTGAAATTAATAAAGGTGGAAAAAAAAAAAAATCAAACTGTAGAAATCGCAAAACAGTTTAAAGAGATTAGGACTGTTATATACATTTCGATCAATAGAAGTGATAATACTGATTATAATTACTGGTAACAAACATATGTTTTTTAGTGTGTTTTGCTTTTGATGTAGGAAGACGTGCTAAATTTTATTGAACTTAATGCTAATTAATTTTGAATTGTTTATTACAATTGCTAATTTAGTGTCGTATAAAATGGTGATTTGCAGAGTTCTTTAAGCAATTGCATTTATATTTTCAAATTGGCAGTTAAGATTACTAAGACTAAAAACAGATTAAGTGACATGTGTTGTCCTTATGTGATGCAACATGCATGAATGTTATATATAAATAGACTATTAAAATATGTTGTTTTTATGTGATGCAACATGAATGAATGTTATATGTAAATAAACTATTAAAATTGGTTGTTTTTATGTGATGAAACATGAATGAATGTTATATGTAAATAAACTATTAAAATTTGCTGAAAGTGTGTGTTTTCCCCCATTAGGCTATGTAATTGACCTTCTGAAAGTAAAATAGTATATTTCCCCTCTAAACCGGAATCCTCTCTAAACCGGAATTTCCTCTCAATCTCGGGGTTGTCCGGTTTAGAGGGATTCCACTGTATATAGATTTCATGACCTCTGACCTTGGAGTATAGAAGTTCTACTTATCACACAGCCTGGTCATAGGGAATAGTAATTAAAAGTTTTATTATAAATCTCCCAGTGATGTTAATAGGGAACATGAAATCCAGACAGACAGACAAACCAACAATAGACGGAGGTACCACTTCTCCATTTGGGGCATAAAACCCCCCAAAAGAACAATCTTTAACCAAAAATTAAATTAGTAAGCAAAATAGTGTATGGGTAAAATATCATTGATTCTTCATGCATTTCAACTCCTACTTTTTCTGTAAACCACACACTATCAAAGAAGCCACAACCATCCAACTATTGGTTCTCTAAACAACAAACTATTACAGAACCACCCACCTGTTTCAGTAGCAGAGTTCGTGTCCCAGAGGCGCCAGTGGTGGAGGTCCAAGGTATGAACTCCGGTTTTGGTTTCAGATCTCGGGGGCTGCTGTAAAGGGTAGACTTGTTCTCACGATGCTGCAAGGCCGCATGGAGCATTGCCTGGAACACACAGTAACAAAAGTGAACATTGACTTCCAACAAACTACACAAAATTAAGAAGTGTTAGGAAGGACATGAAATGGTTATAAATTCTAACAGACCGAAAAACCAACATTCAGACTACAGTATACCCACCTTCAAACTGTTAAACACAATACAGCAAATGAGCCCCGACATGTGACATGGGTCTTATGCCAGACTGGTCAGAAGCTACAGTGTCCATTAATGAGACCACAAAATCTTGCATGACTTTATATCGGAAAGGGTAGCTACTGATTTGAATCGTACAGAAATATTTCTTGTGTTTCATCTAGCGTCTCAAATATAACAAGAAACCGTCGGAGACGGGTGATGCTCCCCAAATGTTTTTTTTCTCCCACAATATTGCACTATATATTCAGATAAAAGGAAACGTCTTGAGGGGCATAACTTTGGACAAAATAATACGATGGATGGTTTAGCAACTTAAAAATTTCAAAGGGCCATAACTCTCTAAATAAATCATCTAACCAGAACCCACTAATAACATGCGCATCTCCTCAAGGTAGTTAAGCTTCCCATAAAGCTTCATTGAATTCCAGTCAGTAGTTGGGGAGAAATAGCCCGGACAAGAATTGCACTATATGTACAGTTTATAGAAAATTTCAAAGGGCCATAACTCTGTGAAAAATCATCCGACCAGAACCGGCTGATAATATGCACATCTCCTCTTGGTAGTGAAGCTTCCCATAAAGTTTCATTGAATTCCGGTCATTAGTTGCTGAGAAATAGCCCGGACAAGAATTGCACTATATGTACAGTTAATGGAAAATTTCAAAGGGCCATAACTCTGTGAAAAATCATCCGACCAGAATCCGCTGATAATATGCACTTCTCCCATTAGTAGTGAAGCTTCCCATAAAGTTTCATTGAATTCCAGTCATTAGTTGCTCAGAAATAGCCCGGACAAATTTCCGGACGGACACACACACACACACACGGAAAGAAGAAGCGGCGACTATATGCTCCCCCATATATATATATATGGGGAGCATAAAAATATGAGCCTCGCTCTGTGAAAAGGGGGTTTAATGCATGTGCGTAAAGTATCGTCCCAGATTAGCCTATGCAGTCCGCACAGGCTAATCAAGGTCAACACTTTCCGCCTTAACTTGATTTTTGCTAAGAAGAGACTTTCTTTAAACAAAACATATCATAAAAGCGGGAAGTGTCGTCTCTGATTAGCCTGTACAGACTGCACAGGCTAATCTGGGACGACAATTTACGCACATGCATTTAATAACGTTTGCTCAGAGCTTGACTCATATAAAATACAAAGTTACAAAACATCCAATTACCCCAAGTACTGGGTTGACCGTGATGATTATAATGATGATGTCAGCAGGTGTGAAGTTTCCCTTCATGATGTCTGTCTCGTAGTCCAGCAACGCCTCAAATATGTCTTGAACTTGCGAAACCTAGCAACGTATTTTCATATTGAAAATATGGATGTTGGTGGAATGCTCTTCCAAAAGACTTAAAATGCACACAGAGCGAATTTCAGTTTAAAACTAAACATAAAACACATTTGTTTTGCGTTTTTTATGACAAACAGTTTTTTTTAGTCATATAACTGTGTACAGTGAAATTGAATATTGACAAATACTTTTTGCGCTTTATTAGTGTTCTTGTATTTGTATATGAGACTCACTCTGGGAAATCAAGGCTTAATGCATGTGTCGTCCCAGATTAGATTGTAAAGTCTGCACAACCTAATCAGGGACGACACTTTCCGCTTTTATAATTTATTTTTTTAAAAAGAAGTCTGTTCTAAACGAAAATCCAGTTTAGGTGGAAAGTGTCGTCCCTGAAAAGTTTCTGCAAACTGCACAGGTTAATCTGGGACGACTCTTGCGCAGATGCATTAAGCCCGGTTATCCCAGAATGAGGTTCATAAAAAGCATGACCTTCATTTGTTCAAACCACAATAAATTGATATTTTTGTTTCACGTGTTATAAAATATCTTTTAAAATAAAACTCAGTGCATCAAATATGCCTGTAAGACTAACAAATTTGTCAGCCATTTCCTTGAAACAAGTGAGTTAATGAAAGTCTACATTAAAAACAGAAACAAATCACAATTGAAAGCATACATCAACATTTAAGTATTTCCCCCTTTTCCCCCCTATTTCAGCTTTACTTTTATACCTATGTTGCCAGCTGGTATCATGACCTTTGATTAAATGTATATTTATGTAAATTACATAAAAATATAGCAATTTTATGAGTTGAATGGTTGGTGAAAAGATCTTATAAAATTCCCCTTTTTGTCCAAAGCGACGCGAAATTCCCCCTTCTAAGGGCCCCGGCCCCAATCCCCCAAAGTGAAGCAAGGGCCCTGATACATGTATGTGACAACAGACAACAGGTGAGCACATATAAATGATTTAATTACACAATTTCATTTAACATGCAAACATCCGTCAGAGAAAACATATATGAAATATATATTGGAAGTAAGGTGATCTTTGGAGTTTAGTCAGCTACTTAGCTGTTATAAACTATTATAGAAGGATGTCATGTTACAGTTAATGAAGAAAACAGAATAAAAAGTTTCTTCTACCTCCCTGTAGAAGATATCGTGGGGAGACGCTTACCTCCCTGTAGAATATATCGTGGGGAGTCACTTACCTCCCTGTAGAAGATATCGTGGGGAGACAACCCAGGAAGGGCCTGCTGGCCTCTAGCTGAGAGGACCTTGCGTATCGCTGGATCAATCACTGTTGAATATCTGTGCGAATAAGACAATACTGTACTTCACCATGTATTAAGCACAGTTTTAAACCCCCAAAGTTCAATTTTAAAAGTTGTTGCAAATTATAGATTGATGCAACAATTTTTTAAGTGCTAATTTGCGAAAACATCATTGTGCTGTCCTAAACATCCATAATATACGCCATGTTTAGTATTTTAAAAATCGGGTGCATGATATACATGGTTGCACGTTATACATGGAAAAGTACGGTAGTCTATTTTTAACATGTTCACTTTTAAGAAAGTATATTATTGCCAAAGCAGAGAAACAGAAGTAATCTGAAACTGGTTACATAAAGACAAACGTCTATCATATAAAATAAGACAATATCTTTTGTCTTAAATCCAATTTAATGGATTGATAGGATTTTTGTATTAAATGTTCAGCTAGTTTACCTGGAAGAAAAAATTCAACACAAGATGCTGTGTTTAATAAATAATGATGACCCCAGGTACAGCCCTGTCAGTATCCATTCATTAGTCCATTTGCATAAGTCTTAGTGGGCACTGTCAAGTTCAAAATGAGGTCAGTTGATGTGAGTATGCTGAGCGCTGAATAAAAGTATCAAAGCTTTTTAGTAACTAGTATAGATTTTCAGCAAAAGGTCAATTTGGGTTAACCAATAATTTGACCTTCGGAAGTAATCTGAGGTCAAAAGTAGGTCAATGTGAAGGTCAACATGAGGTCAGGTGATGTCGGTGTGTGATAGTGTTTAAAGATATCATTCATGCAAGTGTACAAGCTTTGTAGGAAAATATATTGATGTTACATGAAATGTGTAATCTAGGGTTAACCTTGTACGGACGGACAAACTGAAAGGCTTATCGCTAGAGGGCATTAAAAAGCTTGTGTATCATTTGATAACAGAAATGAACAAAAGAGTCGTGTTCTGGAAAAACTGGGCTTTATGAGTGTGCGTAAAGTGTAATCCCAGATTAGCCTGTGCAGTCTGCACAGCCTAATCCGGGATGACACTTTCCGCTTTAATGACATTTTTTGTTTAAAGAAAGTCTCTTCTAAACGAAAATCTAGTGAAGGCGGAAAGTGTCGTCCTTGATTGCGGACTGCACACTCCGGCTAATCTGGGATGACACTTTATGCACATGTATTGAGCCCTGTTTTCCCAGAATGAGGCTCATTAGATGCCAAGATAGCAATTAAGAAAATTAATTATACAAGCAGAAAACAACAAGGCCTTTATGAAAATTAACATCTGTTCCTACTCTGCATGCATTTCTCGAAGGACTATGGCAGCCTCAAGTTGTTCTGCATGTTGGCACAGCAACTGTCGTGTGGACATCACACCATCCTCTACTTTGATTGTGTGTAACTGTAAGCGTGAACACAATTTTAGACGAAATATTTGGCAAGAAAAAAATCACGACACAAATTATGTACGCGAATTATGTTCATTTGCAATTATTTACAAAGCATGTACTAACAAGGTTTATGTTTGTGAAACACAATGCACAATGTCCCCTTTTGAGCGATTTTGACCCATATATTTGACCTTTGACCTTGAAGGTTGAGCTTGACCTTTCACCACTCAAAAATAAGCAGCTCCCTGAGAAACACATGCATGCCAAATATCAAGTTGCTATGTTCAATTTTGCAAAAGTTATGATTTTGACCCATTTATTTGACCTTAGACCTTGAAGGATGACCTTGACCTTTCACCACTCAAAATGTGCAGCTCCATGTGATACACATGCATGCCAAATATCAAGTTGCTATCTACAATATTGCAAAAGTTATGATTTTGACCCATATATTTTACCTTTGACCTTGAAGTAAGACCTTGAACTTGACATTTTACCACTCAAAATGTGCAGCTCCATGAGATACACATGCATGCCAAATATTGAGTTGCTATCTTCAATATTGCAAAAGTTATGGCCAATGTTAAAGTTTGAGCGATTTTTACCCATATATTTGACCTTTGACCTTGAAGGATGACAGTGACCTTGACCTATCACCACTTTAAATGTGCAGCTCCATGAGATACACATGCATGCCAAATATCAAGTTGCTATCTTCAATATTGCAAAAGTTATGGCCAATGTTAAAGTTTGAGCGATTTTGACCAATATATTTGACCTTTGACCTTGAAGGATAACCTTGACATTGACCTTTTACCACTCAAAATGTGCAGCTCCATGAGATACACATGCACGCCAAATATCAAGTAGCTATCTTCAATATTGCAAAAGTAATGGCCAATGTTAAAGTTTGAGTGATTTTGACCCATATATTTGACCTTTGACCTTGAAGGATGATTGTGACCTTGACCTTTCACCACTCTAAATGTGCAGCTCTATGAGATACACATACATGCCAAATATCAAGTTGCTATCTTCAATATTGCAAAAGTTATTGACAATGTTAAAGTTTGAGCAATTTTGACCCATATATTTCACCTTTGACTTTGAAGGATGACCTTGACCTTTCACCACTCAAAATGTGCAAGTCTATGAGATACACATGCATGCCAAATATCAAGTTGCTATCTTCAATATTGCAAAAGTTATTGCAAATAAATGTTAAAGTTTGTGCAAACCAAACAAACAAACCAACAGACAGGGTAAAAACAATATGTCCCCCAGTATAGACTGGGGGACATAAAAAGTTTAAGATTTGAAAATAACTCTGAAGATCGAGTGAAATAGAAGGTTGCTATTGTCCCCCAAGGTCCCTCTAGGTTAGTCACACACAAAATGTGATAATCTATTTATTAATTGCCATAGGCGGAAACATTGCATTGTCCATGTGTAAACACATCACATTTAAGAACAATTCAACACAATTCTTAAACAAAAAAGAATTATGTATTTGCAAATGGTCAATGAATAGACTTTGATCTAAAAACCCTATCAAAGGTGTTGGAAAAAGAAACATTTTATATTTAAAAAATAATTAGATATGTCTATTAGATACATGTATGTCTAAAGAAGTGACCGATATTCTACTCTACCCTGCCCTTTTTGAGCAGGACCCTGAACCGTTTCAGATCTTAGCCCTTTGAGTGCTGGAACCGGATTTTGAAGGTTTTTGCAAACAGTTTGGATCCAGATGAGACGCCACAGAACGTGGCGTCTCATCAGGATCCAAACTGTTTGCTATTCTGATAGTATTCTTTGAAAAAAATCGAAGAAAATGCTGATTTTAGAAATTGAGCAGACGACATTTTAGCAGACGACAAATTACCCAGCATTCAAAGGGTTAAATCATTCCCTCATACTGCATAAAACTTATGGCAGCACAATATCATGGGCAACACTGCCTGTTGCTTGTTATTTTTACAATGCTTTGTTAGTTCTGAGGCTTAAAAAACACGTACAATTATTCACCAAATCAAACAATAACGCCACAAGATTGGCCATAAGCCCACATGATTTTACATTAACATCCAATTGTAACTATGCAGCTGTGAAATAGAGGATATTTGTTGGATACGGTGGAATATCGATTTTAATTCATGAGTGATCATAGAAAAAATATGTTTTCTATGATCAAGAGTGAATTAAAATCGATATTCCACCGAATCCAAAATTTTTTGTTTGTTTTATGCTTACAAATAATAATTTTTGCCACTTGTATGTGCCAGTAAAACAGTGAAAATTATCGATTATTTTCACTGTTAATTTTCACTATTTGAAACAGTGAATTATCAGTTTTAATTCACTGATATTTCTCTATAAACCACCTGAAAGCATAAAATAAAGAATGTTTACCTTCTCCCAGAGGTGCAGTTTTTTGAGGAAATTGATGATGTACTCATGTGCCTTCTGCTTGTCTCTCAGCTGCTGAAGGATGATCAGGGATGAGGTGCTGCTACCTGTGTCTAAAATCAAAGTTCCTATTTATTTAAGCTCGATTGCATTTACTTCCTACTTATTTGAAATACTCTTGAGTGCGTTTCCTGTGCCTAGAGCCAGTACTTGGTGTCTTTGGGGGAGATCTAAAGAACGCTCCCAGTGGGGATCGAGCCTGTGACCTCTCGGTCGCTAAGCGGGCACCATATCCAGTACACCACGGCGACCTTGAAATCAAAGCACTGACATGTTTGAGAGATGACACCAAATGGTCATGACAGTAATAAGTGACAGAAATTTAGTTTAAACCTATTTATTTTAACTGGATTGCATAGAAAACGTAAGACTTATTAAGATGCTCTTTTGTCTGTTTTCAGGGTTGAACCAGACCTTGGTGTCTCTAGTTCAACCCTGGAACATCTAAAACAAGCCAACACCGTTAGAAATAACCCTGACCTGCAGATTGCTAGGCAGACATCACTTCACAGCAGCAACCAATAGAAAATTAGAACATTATGGGGAATTGCCTAAATCTAAGTAGACTCAGTTGTAGTTTAAGTTAGATTAGAGCCTCGCTCTGTGAAAAGGGGGTTTAAGGCATGAGCGTAAATGAGTGTAAATTGCCGTCCCAGATAAGCCTGTGCAGTCCACACAGGCTAATCAGGGACGACACTTTCCACTTTAATTGTATTTTTCAGTTAAAGGTAGACTCTTATTAACGAAAATCCTGTTTAGGCAGAAAGTGTCGTCCCTGATTAGCCTGTTCGGACTGCACAGGCTAATCTGGGATGACACTTTATGCACATGCATTAAACCCAATTTTCACAGAGCGCGGCCCATATTTGTGCCATAACCTGGTCTACTGCTTTCAGCCCAGCGGGGGTCTGATGCTGGATAGTCATCAATCAGGTCTCGACTCAACGCAGCGACCAGTCTATCAATCTCCGAAGACTGGTTCCCCACTGGTTCCCCTGGAAATAACTCTTCAATCATCTCCTCCGCTTTTTTCTGCAAAAAATACAGCCTTCTATGCAGTCCTTCCCAAAATTATAATTTTTTGCCGGCCAGGAGGTCCTATGATCATGCAGCCTTTACCGGCCTGGACTGATCATTGCCGGCCAAAAAAAGACAAATGTAGAAGAGACAAAAATGAGATTTTTTAATGAGATTTTAAAAGTATTAAAATAATTATAACACATATTCAATCTACACATGTATATCAATACAATTATCATTATTTTTCATTTACTACGTAATAACTAGAGCTTTGTCACAGACATGACGTATACCCCCACATGCTGCATTGACACAGAATATTTTGCATGCTGTCTAACAAAACAAGAAAAGCTGATTTATGGCAATTTTTAAGAATTATTATGCCATTATCATTTGAGGCCATTTTGACCTTTGAACTCCTGAATTCTTTTGCATGACACGCCATCCAATGACTGTAAACAAAATTAATGTACAGAGTAATTTTAAAATCTCACAATGAAGGACATAGTTATGGCCCAGACAAGCTCATTTATGGCCATTTTTGATCTTTGAACTCAAAGTGTGACCTTGACCATGGAGATATTGACGTAATTCCTTCGCATGACACACTGTCCAATGATTGTGAAAAAATGTACAGAGTAATTTTAAAATCTCACAATGAACAACATAGTTATGGCCTGGACAAGCTCATTTATGGCCATTGTTGACCTTTGAACTTAAAGTGTGACCTTGACCTTGAAGATATTGATGTAATTCTTTCATGCGACACACCGTCCAATGATGGTAAACAAATGTGCCAAATGATTGTAAAATCTCACAATGAACGACATAGTTATGGCCCGGACAAGCTCATTTATGGCCATTTTTGACCTTTGAACTCAAAGTGTGACCTTGACCTTGGAGATATCAACGTAATTCTTTCGCGCGACACACCATCCAATGATGGTAAACAAATGTGCCAAATGATTTTAAAATCTCACAATGAACAACACAGTTATGGCCTGGACAAGCATTTGACCTTTGAACTCCAAGTGTGACCTTGACGTTGGAGATATCGATGTACTTTGTTCGCGCGACACACTGTCCAATGATGGTGAACAAATGTACCAAGTCATTTTAAAAATCTAACGATAAATGACATAGTTATTGCCCGGACAAACTTTTGGTTTAAAACGCACTTAGTGACCTGGTGACCTAGTTTTTGACCTGGCATTACCCATATTCAAAATTTACCTAGACATCATTCAGATACAACTTCTGACCAAGTTCGGTGAAGATCGGATTAAATTTCGAGATAGACCAACAGACAGACCGACCGACAAAGTGACTCCTATAAAGCCCCCATTACCAATGGTAATGGGGGTATAATATTCATCCAGCATGTCAAAGATTGTTTCGCAGTTGTATCTTCATCCTGGAAGTCAGATGTTTTCCTTTTAAACCCTGTTTTGATGTTGACAGTTGGCACGAAATCACAATGACCTTTGTTTGTGCCCTGCTCGCTTACGAATTAATCTGATAAAACGGGAACCTAAAACGCACGTGGTTGTCAACTGTGATTGTCTCCCTTTGGGGAATATACTCGTATAGTGATGACGTAATGTGTTATTCGCTTTAACGACGCAGAAAAACTTTTTAGATACACTTACGTCATTGAAAAAATGAAACCAATGAAAAAGCGTTTAAGTGTTCGTTTATAATTCTGTAAAATCTAACTTTTTCATTGGTACTTTTCTGAAAATAGCTTACGGAATTCCAAATTTCGCCATAATTTTATTACCGGACACGAGGTCCTGTAATATTCGAATCAATTCCAGCTTTTCCAATTTATTATCGGAAAAATCCGAGGACCGATGGTATTTGGGAAGGACTGCTTCTATGCAAATGCAGTTAAAAGTTCTTTAAAAGTTTTACTTGAATATCAATGAGTATGTTTGGAAAGTGCTTCTAAAGCCCTTACAAAACGAAGATTAAACAAATTCCAGTCAACAGATTGTGGGTAGGTGTCTTCAGCTTCAGGTGTATTCATACATGCAAAAACAACTGAATATAACTCACTTTAAGTTCATTTTCTACAGCCTCATTGGACAAACTATGATTTTTTTCTTTAATACACTGTTTCAACAGTTTTTAAACAATTTTGATTTCAATTATACTCACAAATTTGTTTAACCTCGAATCATTATTCATCGTTTTGTGTTTAAAATGCAATTACCGTCACTATGTTTGTAAATATATTACTGAGGAAAGAAACCTTACAAGCTTATCTAACGTTCCAATCCTATGTTCATAACTTTTCCCGCAAACACATTCTGGAATAAATATGTTTAAACCAAACTATGAATTTCTCCATCGCAGCCATATTTGTATTGTGTGTATGTCTCACGTCTGCTTACCAGGTTTCCACTACAGGCACTCAGGAATGCACTGTATGTCTCACGTCTGCTTACCAGGTTTCCACTACAGGCACTCAGGAATGCACTGTATGTCTCACATCTGCTTACCAGGTTTCCACTACAGGCACTCAGGAATGCAGCCTTCAGTTTGGCAGACTGATCGTCCCTCATGCTTAGTTCTTCTATCTGGGCCATACTGGCATTCATCTGACCCTGGAACCAGTGCTACTAATGAGGATGGGTGTAGAGGGTATGTATAATTCAACCAGAAGTTTTAGAGGTAAATGTTCAAAATGGAGAACATATAAACACCAATCAACAGATTGCAGATAAGAAGAGGGTATATGCACTGTCCAACCAGAATTTTTAATTTTAAGGGGTAAATGTACAAAATGGAGAACATATAAATGCCAATCAACAGATTTCAGAAACGTTTCTTCAGCTAAAAGTGTATTCATACATGCAAAACCAACTGAATAAATATCTTTTTCAGTTCATTTTCCAAGTAAATGTACAGTCCAACCAGAATGTATTGAGGTAAATGTACACACAGCCCAGAATGTATTGAGGTAAATGTACACACAGCCCAGAATGTACGGTGGGTAAGTTAGCACGCAATGCAGAAATTATGGGACAAAATGTACAATTCAACTAGAAATTGCAAGGGTAAATGTACCGAGAACCCATAATTTATGGGGGTAAATGTACACTACAGTCATAGTTTATGTGGGTAAATGTACACTCCTACCAAATTTATAGCTGTTCATGCACAAACAACCCAGAATATATGGCTGTAAATGTCCATTCAACCAATAATTTCTCAGGTTAAATGTACAATCAAACCAGAATTAATGGAAGTATATGTACCTTCAAAAGAATTTATAGGGGTAAATATACAGAAAACCCAGAATTTACGGGGGTAAATGAACAGACAACCCTGAATTTGTATGCAGGGAAACATAAAGGCAAACTTTAATTTATGTGGGGTTTAGAAAACTGAATTTCATTGTTGGGGGAGATGGGAATGTACAGTGGAATAAGAATTAAATAGGGAGTTAAAAACGTACACTTAGAGAATAATGTTTGAGGGTAAATGAACAATCAGACCAAATTTTATTGGCAATGGTTAGAGTGGGAAGTACATATACAATTAAACCAGTATTGAGTTGGGGGTATGCTCAATTTGGAAATACAAGGTAAATGTACCGGTAGATTATCATCATCATAATTAAAATATGTGGCGTGTTCTGAGAAAACTGGGCAAAATGCTTGTGCGTAAAGTGTCATCCCAGATTAGCCTGTGCAGTCCGCACAGGCTAATCAGGGACGACACTTTCCGCCTAAACTGGATTTTCGTTAAGAAGAGACATCATTTAAACGAAAAATTCCATAAAAGCGGAAATTGTCGTCCCTGATAAGCCTGTGCGGACTGCACAGGCTAATCTGGAATGACACTTTACGCACAAGCAGTATGCCCAGTTTCCTCAGAACAAGACACATATCATCATCATAATTAAAAAGGGGGTTACCGTGGATATTCCCCACATGGCCCTCTATCCACATACCAAGTTTAATCAACCTAGGTTTAGTACTTTGGGATCTATTGCAGGATCAAGATTTGGATGGACACACATGGGTTAAACTTATAGTCCCCTCCCATAACACTGATAGGGGCCTAAAAAAGCCCTGCAGGGGCAGTATCTATTCTAGGACAGGGTAGGGGGGATTCACCCCCTTTAATTGAAGATCACCCCCATATTTTGCATGGGAGGGTGGATTTTTTTCCATAAACAAAGAAGGAAAAATGTCATACATTTTTGTAATATTAGAATTTTCAGTAAAATTCCCCCATCTTTTTGGGGGTCTATTCCTAGAATAGACACTGAATGGAAGTGCATGATTGCTTACAATGTCTGCTTTGGAAACAATCTCTTGAGCTGTATCATCCAGGATGCTGCAAAAAGAAGATATCTTTGTATAAGCCAATTATAAACAAAGAAACACCATCTAATTATAATTGATATGATTAATATTTAAATTAGCACTCACAATCAAAAGTAATATTTAAATAGATAAGTCTCTGTCATTAGGCATGTTACTCGTACATAGCTTTACAATAAGCTTTATATCCAATCACATGGTTTTATTTGGTAGCCAAAATACCATAAACATGCAACAGGATTTTAAGTAAATTTTACTTTATTCATTAGCAGTATTTAGTAAACTACTTTCATTTCAAAAAGCCATGACAACAACAACAGCAACTCAATTTGACATCTTTGTAAGCTTAGTTTAGTTTTCAATGACAACAACAACAGCAACTCAATTTGACATCTTTATAAGCTAAGTTTAGTTTAAATGAGTCAGGCTAATCAGGGACAAAACTTTCCCCTTTTATTGTATTTTTTGTTTAAATGTAGACTGCTCTTGAAGAAAATTCAAATTAGGCGGAAAGTGTCGTTCCTGATTAGCCTGTGTGGAATGAACAGGCTTATCTGGGACACATGCATTAAACCCCCTTTTCACAGAGTGAGACTCACTTATATCCCTTTGCATGTGGGAAATTTGTCGTCTGCTAAAATGTTGTCTGCTAAATTTCTAAAATTAGCATTTTCTTCGATTTTTTTTCAAAGAATACTATCACAGGGTTTTTTTCCCCCTTTTTGGGAAGATAGCCCATGGCTTTGGCGTCTCATCTGGATCCAAACTGTTTGCAAAGGCCTTCAAAATCCGGTTCCAGCGCTCAAAGGGTTATTATCCCTGTCCAATTAAATAGCAGAAAATAGCAGCAACTAAAGACAACAGAATCCTCCCTGTAGTTTACCTGTACTCCTGCCTCTGTGTGGACACTACACTGATAAAGCCTTGTGTCACTGAGAAAAATATAGCCGTGTTGTCACATATACCTGAAAGTCAGCAAAATATACATTTGAGCCTAATATCAACATCAGCTCAAAGGCCATGTGGTGTAAATATTAATTTCAGATATATAACCGGGCGCCGTGACCTAGTGGATAAGGCGTCTGCCTCGGAATCAGGAGGTGGAAGGTTCGAGCCCCATGGGGAGCGTTTGAGGAAGGATGGATGTTTATCGTGGGACTTGTTCCGATATGGCCGGTTCGTGAGCCACGAGCTTGTTAAAAATGAATGATTACCAACTTCTATCCCCCTGGCGCCTGGCATAGTGATAGGAGCTGGGAGGTACATAGTATACTCGCAAAAAGTGTCTCATAAGTCAAATTGGCTGGCCCTTTCAATAGGGATGACACTATAACAAAAAAGACCTTTACCTTTTATATAAGCATTCTTAATAACCTTGTGTACCAAACATATTTTTCCAAAATACAATATTTGATATTCACAGTTTTTGGCTGAAAAATAATGTCCATTTTAAATCATGTCTTAAGGTGTGGATAATACTTGAGTTTGCTCTGTTAGTATAGATTCAGTACACTAGTTAAACTTGTTTAAAAGTAGAAACCAATTTTTAAATTTATATTTTGTAATAGTGACATTCACATCCCCCCCATTCTTTTAGGTGTACATAAGTGCCTCCCTACCGGCTCCCAGCAGGCGACCACCAGGGGCAGGCAACTCTTCTGAGGGTTCTCCAGCACCTAAAACATAGATATGAGCCACGCTCTGTGAAAACAGGGCTTAATGCATGTGCGTAAAGTATCGACCCAGATTAGCCTGTGCAGTTTGCACCGGCTTATCAGGGACGATACTTTCTGCTGTTAAGGTATTTTTCATTTAAATAAGTCTCTTTTTAGCAAAACTCCAGTTGAGACAGAAAGTGTCATCCCTGATAAGCCTGTGAGGACTGCACAGGCTAATCTGGGACAACACTTTACGCACATGCATTTAACCCTGTTTTCGCACAGAAAGGCTCATTTTCATATATCACTATTCTGAGTAAACACTTGGAAGTTAAAACGAAAATTCTCAGGTCCGTGCAGAACTAGTTTAACTAGATTTAACTTCCAATTGCAGTAACAGTGATCTTCACAACAATAACTTCTGGGGGCCAATATACTTACAATGCCTACAGACTTGTATCATTTGTAATTTAAGATATTTTGAAATTCATCACAATATATTGCCTACATTAAAATACTGTACACCGTTTCTCTTCCTTTGTCAATCGAACTTTGTTTAGAAGTTAACTTGACACAATGGTATTGACTGATGAATGCTATTCATTTTACACGTAACGCATACTCACAAAACATTTTTGAGCAAATATACAGTAATCACCGAGGACCAAATTTACTTACAATGCCTGACAATAAAAAAACAACATTTTGAAATACATTATCAATATATATTGCCTAATTAAAATACCGTACACTCTTTCTCTTCCTATGTCCATAGAACATTATTTTGAAGTTAACGTTGACACAATGGTATTTGCTGATGCACATTCTGTATATTGTACATGTAATTGATCAAACACAAAACATTTTCAAGAAAATGTTTTAGAAATTTATCCTCATGATTACCACTTTCCATGACGATCAGTGAGTCATCGTACAGGTAGATGGTTTCCTGCTTGTTCTCAGGAACCACAAGTTTATATCCAAGTATCTCTGTCTCCTTTTCTTCCTATAGTCAGGCAAAACATACACATGCTTTTGATTGTTCCATTAAACTACTATTTGCCTACATTGTTATAAATCATTTGTGAATCGTTTGTTTTAAATGATAAATAAGATTTATTACATCTGATGAACGTTTGCAGGGATCGTTTACACAAATTATTGCTAAAATGAAAATGTCTTCAGGCAATTGGTAAAAAAGCCGCGCTCAGGGAAAAAGAGGCTTAATGCAAGTGCGTTACATGTCGTCCAAAATTAGGGAAGCCACTTTCCACCCAAACTGGATTTTCGCTTAAAGTGGAAAGTGTCGTCCCTGATTAGCCTGTGTTGAATGCACAGACTTATCTGGCTGGAACAACACTTAACGCACATGCATTAAGCACATAAGCACACAGTGCAGTGTCATAAAGGAACACAAGACTACCTCATAGCGCTTCACAAACTCGAGCACTTTGAAAGACTCCAGCTTGGAAGGTGTTCCACTGCTTTCTGTGGCAATGGTGGCTGCAAAGATAAAGTACTCATTGTAACCAAAAGCTTCTCATTTAAATATTTGGCTACAGATCAATCCATACATCTACTAGCCATGTATAGAACAACAGAAAATTCCTTGAAATAGTAAGTGTTATATGTACACGTCAATGTTCACAAAAAACTCGTACTGGTGTTCAATTACATTTTCTAAGAATGATTTTTTTATATAAAAGAATTCCTCATATTTTTGGGTGAAATAAATTCAACATTGACAAGTACCCCAAACTTAAATTGTCATAGGGTAATACCGGTAGTACCCCCCCCNCCTTACCAAATGGTATTCACAACTGTGAAGTGTTTATTCACAAATAGTCCTCTTTATCTTCACCCCTGAACTGTACTCACCTATGGCGTAATGCACGATTGGCTGAGACTCTTGGTTGATACCCGCTCCCAACAACATCACTCCCTCACTGAAAAAATACAATAAGTATATTTACAATGAAGTTCATAAGTTCAGTGTAAGTTGTTTTTATTTAAGTTCAATGCATTAAAAGCCTATTTGGCAGCCTATCGAAAGTCTGTCCCAGGGCACAACAAGTGACTTATATTTTAGATGCTCTCTGAGAAAAGGGGTTTAATGCATGTGCGTAAAGTGCCGTCCCCGATTAGCCTCTGCAGTCCACACACGCTTATCAGGGAAGACTTTTTCAGCCTAAACTGGAATTTTGTCAAGAAGAGTCTTCCTTTAAACAAAAAATACAATAAGAGCAGAATGTGTCATCCCTGATTAGCCTGTGCGGACTGGACTGCACAGGCTAATCTGGGATGACACTTTTTGCACATGCATTGAACCCCAATTTTCACAGAGTGCGGCCCATGTAGATCTTGGAAATGCTCCCACAATGGGTATCTAACCAGGGACCTCCTGCTAACTGGGAAGACACCACATCCACTATGTGACAACGTTCTTGATAAGTGTGTAATCAATGGTGTAGTTTTTTGGTATATGGAAGCGCATCTTTTTCAAAATTCAAAGATATGCAATTGTTTGGGTGTTAGCATATTGTTTATAGAGAATCATAATTGTTTTAAAAGAACTTGTTCACAGATTTTTAAACTGACAATTTTCCAATTCTTTGTCACAGATTCCATGAATTTAAGAATACTATACATCAGGGATCAAAAAAGCACCAATGAAATAGACTCATACTTTAAATACAATTTCATTTAAGATCCATCATATCTACAAATAGATAAAAAATATAAATGGATGCCATTATTGTTTTTGTCGGTTATGTACATTTTGTGACAATATGCTTGTATTAGTAAACAAGAGATGTGTTTGTCAGAAACACAATGACCCCTACTGCGCCGCTTTGAAATAAAATTTCTATTTATCATTTGGCAGGTATAGAAATTATCTCCCTTTAAAGTTTGTGACTTCCATTGGATTTTGTTTTTTTGACCTTTGAACTTGAAGGATGACCTTGACCTTTCACCACTCAAAATGTGCAGCTCCGTGAGATACACATGCATGCCAAATATCAATTTGCTATCTTCAATATTGCAAAAGTTATGGCCAATGTTAAAGATTTCGGACGGACGCACAGACTGACAGTCCAACTGCTATATGCCACCCTACCGGGGGCATAAAAATGCAATAATTAATGAAACAGGCTGGATGGCCAAGGCAATTAAGCAACAGCTTTCTAATCCAAAGGTCAGTGCATTAAAACTCAGAAAGGATAAACCTTAATTTGTTCTCCTTTTTTCTGTCTTTCTTAATTTATATTCTTGTTTTATACTGAAACTATTAAGTTCCAATGTTTGCATCTATCAATTTAAAGCATTTAATGATAAAGATTAACAATTGCAAATCTATTAACAAGTCCCTTAAATGTGAACAAATCTTAACACGTATTCATTGTAAAAAACATGATCTTGGCATTAAAGCTTCTCTGCTTTTTTAATTTTATACCAGCAGATATGTGTTAATATTATATTTGAATTAACTTACAGTTGATTTATAAATAGGTCAACAATTCAAATATTTTTCTTCATTATTTTTATGTATATTTACTATTTATAGATACAATAAACAGGAGACAATAGTCATGCTAAGATTATGAATTAAGATTGTCAACTTAATTCTAGCAAATCATTTGATCGAAAAAATATACAAGATTTCTTTCAAAAACTGAAGGCTTTTTTTGTTCCATTAATACTTAGATACATATTTTGACGCGTGTGTAGTCCCATATAAGATCAAATTAAATTGAAGACCTTTATTACGAGATTACATTTTTAAAGGATTCATTTCCAACCCTTAGAAACTGATGAGCAGCAAACAGCATTAAACCTGAACTTCTGCTAGTTACCAGGCTGTACAGGTTTTATGCTGGTTGCATATAGCCATTTTCACTTCACTTCTGAGCAGGAAAGGGTTACCTGGTGAGCTGCATGTCCAGTAACCAGGTGGTGAGCTGTGACAGCTGAATGGCATTCCTGTTCTGAAACACATGCAGGCATATTAGAACATTCTTTATTTTATGCTCTCCAGTGGTTTATAGAGGAATATCAGTGAAATCTGTGAATCAAAACTGATAATTCACTGTTTTAAACAGTGAAATTTACAGTAAAAACTATCGATAATTAACACTGTTTAACTGTTAAATGACGTTATTTTTGAGGTCATGACATAGATACTACACCTTGGGTGAGTTTGGTACAAGAAATATTGAAAACGACGTAGACACAATTTTCATAAAAAAACTAGTTTTTAAGTTTAAACCAATTATGTTGGGAACAAAATATGTACTGTTACATATACAGACTTATCTTTGCTGCATTCAAGAGTAACAATTGGATGTTAAATACTGTGTAAAATGATTTTTTCTTTGAGGCAGATATTGGATACGACATAAATAATTAAATACATTTGATTTCTCAACTTACCCATACTGTCTTTGCTAATTCTTCTTTGAACAAACGATCCGCATCTATTTGATATAGGAACTGAAATGTTTGCCAAGAAAAACAATGACTTTTTTTGTCATATTACACCATGTTTATGGAAAGAAAAGTGAATGCCAAATTAAGCAGTTACATCAAGCCTGATAATGAGCATATTTTGGAACTTTTGTCAATGACCCCAACAACTTAGAGATCACTTCCATTTAATCTATAACAAAATGCCAGTTTCCCCTTTAATATTAAACGAGAAACTTGGCAATGCCACAAAAGAACAGGTTTTCAAGGTTTCTACGTTTTAGTTATTCATTTAATTAAAATAAATCTGCAATCCAAAGCTAGGGCTGCAGTTTACCTACCTACACACAAAATTTCAGCACAATACCTCAATTCAACAAGAGCACCGCCTAGCGGGTGCAGACAGCTCATCTATTTTTGCTTTTTAGAGGTGAAAGGACCTATCACAATACTTCAATCAAAAATGGGGGAGGGGTGGGGGTGGAGAGGTGTGTATAGTGTGGGTGTGTGGTCATTTATAAACTTTCCAAAAAGAAACGAAAGAAAAACAAGAGATGTTTTTGTCAGAAACACAATGCCCCCTACTGCGCCGCTTTGAAAAAAAGAAAAAAGACCTTTGACCTTGAAGGATGACCTTGACCTTTCACCACTCAAAATGTGCAGCTCCATGAGATGCACATGCATTATTTTTTTTACCTTGAAGGATGACCTTGACCTTTCACCACTCAAAATGTGCAGCTTCATGAGATACACATGCATGCCAAATATCAAGTTGCTATCTTCAATATTGCAAAAGTTATGACCAACGTTAAAGTTTTCGGACAGACACACAGGCGGACAGACGGTCAAAATTTGTGTGCGTAGGGAAAGGCCTTGTCCATATACACATGCATACCAAATATGAAGGTTATATCTCAAGGGACATAGAAGTTATGAGCATTTTTCGAAACCTAAACGCAGATTTTGAAACCTAAACGCAGACCCTTACTTCAAGGTCAAGGTCACAGGGGTCAAAGTTTTTTTG
>VMBQ01000440.1:71448-133391 GCA_007657795.1 Dreissena rostriformis
AAAGGTAAAAAAAAAAAAAAAAAAAAAAAAAATTTTTGTTTTTTTTTTAATTGGGAATTTTTTTCCAAATTTTGGGAAAAAAGTATACCTTTTGCCATTGGGAACATATTCGGCTATAAAATCGGGCCAAAAAAAGCCCTGAACATGTTTATCTGTCCTACTTTCGCTTTCACGCCATGTTGAAAAAGTAGTGCTACCCACAACTCTTTTCGCGCTAGTACACAGGTCAGTAAGACCGGTGTGTACACAATGCTCATGATTGTAAATGATCACCTAAAGCATTTTTGAGACATTCAGAAATTATTCTGACTCTCAGCTGAGAAATCAATACTTGTATGACTGTTATATATAATTGTGCCTACCTGTCCAGGTGTGAATGCTATCATGACCAGAGAGCTTGTAGTTGTAGCAAGCAGGCATCCATAGGGCTGCAATAGTAACACATGAGCCATTAAAATCATTAAAATACACATGAGCCTCGCTCTGGGAAAATGGGACTTAATGCATGAGCGTAAAGCCCCCCTGGATTTTTGCTCAAAATAGACTTCCTTCAAACAAAAAAAAAACATTAAAGCAGAAAGTGTTGTCCCTTATTAGAAAGTGTGGACTGCACTGGCTAATATCAGACATAACTTTGAGAACTTGCATAAGCCCCATATTCCCAGAGCAAGGCTCACAATAAAATGAATAATGCCCCTCTCTTGAGACACTTTATAAGATACTATACTTTAAGGGTAACAAAACATTTTGTATGCTGTTTGACATCAAACAAAACAAATGAATTGATTTCAATGATACCATTTTGTTCATTGTATATTGTATATTTTTTTCCTGAAAAACTACTGCTGATAAGAAAAGTGCAATTTATTTTTTTGTGAACATATAGAACAACTCTCATCAGACCCTTCACTGACCCATTTTAGAGTGCAAGAATGCTGTCAATTTAAACTTTACTTGTACCACCAATAGCTTCCGTATTTAACAGTATTTAGAATACAAGTAACTTACCATAATTAATAATATTCAATTAATTCATATTAAATTCAATACTTTCTATTTTTTGATGGGTTGATTAACTTCTTTAACTGACTTGCTCACAATTTTCCTGAGATTTTTTTTATCAATTACATTTAAAGGGGATTAACCAAAAAAAGGTGAAAAGAAACTGAATCTTCTTAAAACAACGGTAAAGTTGTAGTCATTGGCTCATTTGTTGCATGACAGAGTAAGCCTTGACTCACCGTTAGATTAACGACTGTGTCACACTCCTCCCCTTTAAGTTCTGCGCTGATCTCCATGGAGGAGGTCTCGTACGCGATGTTGGACCAGTAGCGTATCACCCCCTCGGGTGACACGGCCACACAGGCCGCTGTCTGTCCATCACTGCCGCTGGGGATCACGCATACGCGGTCAGCGCTGTGTGCCAAGTCACTCGGTGGAAGTGTCAGCTCCTTACACAGAATGTTCTGAAGGGAAAACACCAACATCAATATTTCGGCACTTATATAAGTTTCAATTCTGATTGATTGTTAATGTAATGCACATTTCTACACTTATTACATATATGTATTACTATTCTACAATCATACTATTTTTTTTTGTTTGGTTTAATCATAAAATTAATACGTTTTTCTTTACAGATATACATCATTCTTTAAAAGCATAAAATTTACACAATTTGTCACCATTGTCAGTGGACAATTTTCAACCTTCTGATATGGAAGTCCCCCAGTACATAACTACAGTACTAATGATTTAAGTGTACTCACCCTGCCACTTTGAGCCTGTTTGTATCTCCAGACAAACAGCTTTCTGCCTCCCACAAGCCACGCCCACCCAGACTCGTCTGTTTTTACACTGATTGGGGTGGATTCTATGGAAGAAATAATAATAAATAAAACAACTCTGAAAGTGCAATCAATAAGAAAGGTACTTAACTATATAACAATCAATTGTAATAGAAACCAATGAATAACAGCACCACCAAACAAGGCTAACTTGGTTACTATCGCTAGCAGTTAACAGTTGCTTATTTTTGGATATTTTGCAGTAAAAAGGTAAATGCCATCAGTGTTTATATGCTGTTTTGCAGTAAAACAAGTCAGCTTAATTGTTTTCATGCATATATTTTAAAATTGAAATATTACTTTTCCTACAGTTAGTATACTATAATAATACATACTGTCTGCATATGTAAGAGCTTCAGTAATTAGCACTGGCAGGGAAAGGCCATATTTCTCAATCCGGAAATTGGATGTTTCTTCAACAACATGAGATGTAGAAAGGGCAGATCTGTTAAAATTTCCCCTGAAATAAAAACATAGATATGCTCTGAAATATTTGATCATGATGCATGCACTTTACTGCAGCAGCAGCATTATATCGGGAATAAAAACTGATGAATGGTTGCATTCTTGATGACCCAATGAAATCCACGAGTTAAAAATGATACAAAATCAAGCCCATTGTCAACTGTGGGTATATGCCCTTGTGTGGTAACACAATCCTGAGAAAAGCCAGAAGATGAAATGAGTCAAAATAATTAATTACTATTGGAAATTTCTGTGATGTGGATTTTTCTTTGATTGATTTGATCAGAGCGCGATATGAGGCCTCATAGTCAGTGTCGCCTTCTATTTGCATTAACAGTCAGAGCAGCTGGTGCTTACCCACTCACACTACAGTCTACACATTCTTTCTCTGCATTGATTTTGCTTGTTAATCGCAATACATTTATCCTTTTTGTCATCTATCTATTTATCTTTCAATACTGCCGGACTCCCCTTGCAGGTATTACTGGCAGGTGGGCGTGTCAGTGCAATAATAAAAGGGGGTTTAAAAGCATTGAAAGGGAGACTTCAAAGCATGAAAGTGCGGAGAAGATAAAAGTGTGATAGTTAAACAAGAAGAAACATACCTGTCAATAATACCCGAAAGGGGAGTTGGACAGTAGTGATATACAACGAAGAGCTACCAAACTTGTATCATATTCCTCACACTCAGAGGTTCAAAGAAATTGGTCTTGTAACCCTGGAGTATAGACGTGATAGAGCAGATATGCAGTGTTTTTTTTATGAAATATTCGGCGTTATTCGGCCCCATTCCCCCCCAGAAAGAGTATATATTTTTCCCCTATTTTGTAAAAAAAATCCCCTCTAGAAGTTAAAAAAAAAAAAAAAGAAGTGTCTAATGATAATTATATCTTGATGATTTTATTTCATAAACAACTCACAAAGTATATGAACTTTGAACATGAACATAACAGGTTGATGAAAAAAATAGCTGAAATAATGTTTTTCTCTATGTATGGTGAATTATAGTGTTAAAACTTGATTTTGTACTGTTACTTGCTAAGCATTGAAATTTCCCCTTGTCCCCTTATACGCGTGAATTTCCCCCCCTCAGGGGACCCGACCCCTTTCCCCCAAAACTGAAAAAAAACACTGATATGATTCAGTTGTTCAAATCCATGCACAATATGGACAGACTAAAATGGGACAAACTGTTTTTCACTTTCACAAAATGATTTGCGTGGTCATTCTTTGAAACTCCAAACAACAAAGTGCAAAATTGAATTCAGATTGAATTCTTTCTCAATTAGAACTATTTCATGTTGGAACAGTCTGAGTGAAGAAACTATTTCTTCAAATAATGTGAATCTTTTAAAACCCGACTGAACAAGGAAAATTGGAATGCTAAAAATGTTGTACCATTATGGCCCTACCATCCAGATAGATAGAAACATATTTATAGCCTAGGTTAAAAGTTGTTAGAAAAAAAATCAAGCCCATTGTCAACTGTGGGTATATGCCCTTGTGTGGTTACACAATCCTAGGAAAGGCCATAGCTAACAAACACATAAGAAAACTGTACAAAAAATGAGAACATGTGCATTTGAAGGCTTTTAAAATGAAAACCTACTTCTGTTTTCTTTGAGGAGTGAATACGCTGGCCACCCTCCTCGTCTGCATAGATTGGTTTCCCTGGTTTGAGATGTTAAATGGCGATGTGCCAGGTTTAACTGAGTTATTTCTAGAATTGAACATGGTTAAAACATAAACGTCAAGTCGTTAACAATCCCGCGAATTACTTATCAATTTGTGTTTTGCCGGCTTTCCTACAACATGCCGCTTACTTCTAATCAAAGTCGAAATTCTGGGATTGTCTGATTGATTTTGCATGGCTCAAACCAGCTTGGCAACACTATAAAACCAAATAAACATTTTCAGAACAGTTATAGACAAGTTTATGTATCATTTTATATTAAGTAGGCTATGCGTACATATATTTTATTCAGAAATTGTGTTGGTCGCGAAAACCTTATTTAAATAAAATAACACATATATTAGTCGATTAATTGCATCCGAATCAACAGACGCTTAAACCGGTCAGAGGCAAGCATTTTGTGACACTGATGTAAACAACATTGTCAAAAAATGTGGAAAGTTATAAGAAATGCATCAATCGTTCGCGTCAATAGATCATCAAGGCGGTTAAGAATTGCATTTAAACATTTGAAACGTTTGTCAAGTACATATTCTTCTCCCAGTCAGCAAGTCATGACAAACTCTGACACTGACCTTCAGTTGATAAGAAATATTGGAATAATGGCACACATTGATGCAGGGAAAACTACCACCACTGAAAGAATGCTGTATTATTCAGGGTTCACTAGACACCTAGGTAATTGCTTGTATTTGAATGCGACCAGTTTGTGGCTAGGGCTAGACCAGAGGTGCAGGGTTTGATCTCCATTCTGAGAGCTGGTGTCAGATTAGTCCATAAAAACGGACTCCCTGAGAGCCTATGATAATTTTTGCTTTGACGGCTCTGGGAGTCAATATGCACCCCTTCATAAACATGGGTGCAGTTCAGCGCAAGGAATCCGTGCACTTAACTAAACAGACGTAGTTCGAGACAAATTGAGGAAAATAATGAATAAACTTCATAAACATGTTAAATTTACCTGAATGGCAACCTACGGATGTTATCCTTTGCATGCTCCCTATAAAAACACGACGATGTTTCAACACACTTCTCTCGCTGACATTTTTATGTTTAAATTTGAAACAGAGTATTCATCATTGTCGACTTTAATAGGCTCCATCACATAACCCGATGCGCAAAATATTGGTGTAGTGCACCCTTACTGATGTTGGGTCAGTTTTTTTCCCTTTTCCAAGATGGTGGATACATCGTGCGAAAGATAAACAAAGTCAATAAAAAGCAATAATTTCTTGCTTTAATGGTACCATTTGCATGAGTTTGTGGTTGAGACAGGTAAACTTTGATAAGTTCTGCAGTTTCAGTGTTCCTTAACCCTTGCATTGTTGATTAAATTTTGCACCCATGGACAAGAGACAGCGCATTGCAACTCTCAGCAACCCTTTGGGTTGTAAAGCTGAGAGTTGAATTATTGCAACTAGTGTCAGATTATAAATCCTAGGATCGCGGGTTTGATCTGTGGCCTTTCAATGACCCTTCTCCCCCTACCTCAAATTCAAATATGGAATTTGTGAGTTACTGGCATAAGTATGTAGTACTGATAAACCTGCTTACCCAATGAGAGAGAGAGAGAGACAGGGAGACAGAGAGAGAGTTTTGTGGCGTCTCATCTTTATCCAAACTGTTTGCAAAGGCCTTCAAAATTCGGTTCCAGCGCTCAAAGGGTTATACAGGGTGTTACATATAAATTGTAATTACATCTTCTATTTTTAGGCGATGTGGATCATGGGAATACAGTTACAGACTATTTGCCGGAAGAGAGAGAGCGTGGCATCACAATTGTATCTGCAGCAGTCACGTTTTTGTGGAATAAGCACCATATCAATCTCATAGACACACCAGGTTGGATTTGTTTGTTTTGTGACATTGTGATGTCAAGTGGTATGACAACCATTTAAAGATTTATTCTGAGAATGACATGTATTCTGCGAAAATATCTGTAATGAAAGAAATCTCTACACAAATTAAGAGATAGAAATTAGCAGGGGCCCACTAGACCCTAAAATAATGCGGTGAGTCCCTTGGTTTTTTAGAAAAATCATATATCCTCTGTGCTAGAGGTATTGAAAGAACAAGGGTGGGCAACCATGACCAAAAAGTTAGTGTTATATCCCAGCAATAAACATTTAAACGCACTTTTTTTCATCACGAGTTCCATTAGTTATTTCTCAAGTACCAGTATGATATTGTTTGCTAATATACATTTTTAAAGCACTTGTATGATATTGTTTACTTTGTGTTTGGCAGGACATGTTGACTTTACAGTGGAAGTGGAGAGGTCTCTAAGAGTCCTGGATGGGGCTGTCACGGTGCTCGATGCCTCAGCAGGTGAGAATTTCTGTGGATTCATTCAATTTTGTTGACATGAAATTTTGACATATTTGTTTGATCTTAAATTTGTGTTTTTGTTTTATAATGCCTGGTATTTGATTTGCAAAGTAAATGTTTGTTGAACAATTGATTTTGTGGTTGAGGGGGACCAGTGAAGATCCAGACATTTAAGTGTCTTATGAATGAAATTGGTTTCACTGAAGCAGTGTTTGATTATCAGGATGTTGTGTATGCTTCCCTGTGGGTAAGAGGAAAATATTATTGATTAAAAATTGGTAACTCACTGTTTCAAGAGTAATGATTATCAATATTTACCACTTTCTTTGTCTTATTGGTTTTCAAATAAATACAGTAAATGGAAAAGGAAATCAATGATGCCATGCTGATGTGAATAGAAGTCATTGTATCGATGCCATGATATGGGTTTTACTGCAAATTTATTCTACTCCATAAATCTCTTTTGAAATATAAAACCTAAATAAGCAGTGGGAAAGCATTTAATAATTGGAACATTTATTGGTGCCAGTATTTTTTTTTTCTACTCATGAAAAAATCATTTATTTTGATCACTTTTGAGTTAATTAATTTATTTACCAAAACCTCAATCATTTGCTGATGATGGTCACTAATTTTTTTTCCAGCAGTTTTCAAGTATTCTTCACCAAATAAGTATAAGGCATCTGTGGGCATGTAAATATTGCTTTGCCGAGTGTTGGCTCCTTATTTTTTAAATACTCTAAAAGTTTTTATTCAATAAGAAACTAGTGTGGTTATCATAAGATATACACCTTTGAAATACACAATATAAAAAAAATGTAGAAAAAACAACAAAAACTTAAATTATTTTTCAAAGCAAGTTTTTTTCTGACATAAAATTCTTAATAATCATTCCTAAATTGAAAAAACAACAACTGATAGTTAAAAAATGTTTGTCGATTTGTTTTTCAGGTGTCGAAGCTCAAACTCTGACAGTTTGGAAGCAGGCCAGTCGGTACAAAATACCTAAAATAATTTTCCTTAACAAGATGGATAAGCAAGGTGCAAACTTCAATATGTGCTTAAAATCTATCAGAGAACGTCTTCGTGTGCAACCGATTCCTATAAATCTTCCAATAGGCAAGGAAAGAGACTTTGTGGGCCTGGTAGATTTAGTTTCACTAGAACAGAAAATCTGGGATACTAGCAAGTGCACGGATGGCAGTGTTTACGATACTGAGAAAATTGACCTGGAAAGTGACAGCACATCAAGTCGAATGGTTCACAACGAAAGGGACGCCCTTATAGGCATTCTTTCAGAGTATGATGAAAACATTCAGACTCATGTCTTAAATGACGTAAAGAGTGAGGATATTCCGTCATCAGATATTGAAAACGCTATACGAAAAATTACCATAAATAACGATGCTGTTATAGTGCTCTGTGGCAGCGCGAAAAGAAACATTGGCATTCAGCCCGTGTTAGATGCCGTTGTCAAGTACCTGCCATGCCCTAGCGATATAAAACACAATTTTCTAGAATACTACGGTAGCCACCTATGCGCACTGACATTCAAAATAGTCCATGATAAACATAGGGGTGCCTTAACGTACGTTCGTGTATATCAGGGAGTCATAAAAGCTGGTGAATCTATTTATAACATGAATCTCAACACAGTCGAGAAGATTGGCAAACAGGACTTGTTTCAAGTGAACGCAGACGAATATCGACAGGTGAAAGAGATTGGAGCTGGGAATATTGCGTGTGTTGGAGGCTTAAATGATGTATGACATTGAAACATTTTATAGTTTGTTTGTTTTTTGCTTCTTGGAGGGGGTTGGTTGTGTTCGCAGAGATTGAAAAAAGCGTAAGCTCGCAAGCCCTTCACTAGTAAATATTGAACCAGGTTTGAGTAGATTTTCAGTTTCATAATGTCTGGCTTATAACATTGTATTGGTCGTTACTAATAATTATTAAACAATTCGGTTGCTTAAACAAAGTGTAAATTTCAGTTACTGTGGTAATATGGTTATAGCAAATATGCTTTGTATATTATGCCTGAAGCTTTGAACGCTATGCCCCTGTTACAGTATTTTAAAGTAGAGAGCAGCATTCATTCTTTGTTAAGGATGTGCTCCCATACATGCTTACTTGCATTGGTCCAAAATATTTTGACAAAATTATTGTGGGCATTACTGTCTTGTGCACACATTTCATGTTCATACATTCAAATACATATTGTTATAATATTACCCCAAACTATGTGTAGATGACAAGACTGTTCATTGATTTCACATTGAGGTAAAACAAGAAGAAACAAACTTTACATGTACATTTATACATTTGTATGTACATTGTGTATAATAAAATGTATATTTGAAAAAAGTTTTAACCATTAAACAGCTTCACAGAGTATTATTAATCACTTTTTCAGCACCCAGCATTATTTTAAAATGCAATAAAGTTTTTGGTATTTTCTTTAAAATCCTTTTAATTTCCAACACAATCTTTCCAGGTCAGAAGTGGAGACACATTTACAGATAGCCCAAAAACGGCTAAACATGCTTCAGAAATGTACGCCAAACTCACAGGACAGGCCGATGTGAGCGCTGACGAATTTGAAAGCCCAGTGCTGGCAGGTTTGAATGTCCCCCCGCCTGTCTTCTTTTGTTCCATTGAGGCACCGAGCGTTTCTAAGCAACGTGATATGGAGCAGGCTCTGGATAAGATACAGCGCGAGGATCCCAGCTTAAAAGTATTTTTGTTGTTGTTGTTAGCTCAATTGAGCCAAGTGTGTTAATAGTTATATTGGGATACCACTTTTCTGTCGTCTGTCCATCCTTGACAAAACTTTACTGGTTGGTCTTTTGTTCAATTATTAATTAAGTCTTGTGTCCCTAAAAGAGATTTAAAAAATACTACTCCTGAAACTTCATGAGCCATCGGCATGATATTTTTTAATTAAAATTATATTGTGGTTCTCTTCAAAGTTAGTTGAAATCATCCCCCGTGGTCAAAACTGGCCCTACATGAGGGAAACTTGTTTTCCTTTTATCATAGTATATAGCAACAATTAAAACAAGGATATCAGTAAAACTGATGGATGCTCCCCAATTATGCCTTGTCGATATATGGGTTAATTGTGTGGAAAAAAAAGTGACCTTGAGAAAATCTATTATTAGCCTCGGTGACCTTGACCCCAGTGACCTCAAATCTCATCAAAAGGTAGACGTCCATGTTAGGTACCTACATGCCAAATATGGAAGAGATCGGTAAATTATTGAAGGCGCTATGAGAAACTGTAACAAAAGTGTCACAGAAGGAAGGAAGTGCAAACTGGCAACTATATGCTCCCCATATATATATAATTATGGGGAGCATACAAATCTACTCTGAAAGCGCAAGGCCCAGAGTTTTGGTATTTGTTATGCAACAATTTATTGTATTGTTTTTCTATTTCAAGTTTGTTTAAATCATGCCTCTGGGATCAACACTCACATTCCCTTTACCACTTTCCCATTGACTTATATAGGGAAAACCTTTAAGAATCTTCTCAACACACAAAAGCCAGTGAATTAAGGAATTTCCTTAAGTTTTCTCTATGGATTTTGGGAATACGGGCCCAAAATAAAAAAAAAATAAGTTTTGACTAAATTTTAGCTCAAAACAAATTTATTTGCAACATGTTCCTAAAATAAAGGCCATGTGAAGGAAATAAATGTCATTAATGAAATTCAAAAGTACCTAAAAATAGACTTTGGGGCTTAGAATGTATATATTATTAAAATTGAATTGTAACTAAAACTGTTGTAGGAAAATCAAAAAAAGATGCCAGGTTTGTATCTTTGTCATTGATATTTGCTTACCAATATTGCCATGTCAAGGATTGAGCATGAGACAATATTGCCATGTCAAGGATTGAGCATGAGACAATATTGCCATGTCAAGGATTGAGCATGAGACAATTTTGTCTGAAATAGAAGTGAGCCTCGCTTTTGGAAAACAGGGTATAACCCTTTGCATGCTGGGAAATTAGTCGCCTGCTAAAATGTTGTCTGCTGAATTTCTAAAATAAGAATTTTCTTCAATTTTTTTTCAAAGAATACTATCAGAATAGCAAACAGTTTGGATCCTGATGAGACGCCACGTTCTGTGGCGTCTCATCTGGATCAAAACTGTTTGCAAAGGCCTTCAAAATCCGGTTCCAGCGCTCGAAGGGATAATGCATGTGCATAAAGTATTGTCGCAGATAAGCCTGTGCAGTCCACACAGGCTAATCCCGGACCACCCTTTCTGCTTTCATTGTATTTTTAGTTTAAAGTAAGTCTCTTCTTACCAAAAGTCCAGTTACGGTGGAAAGTGGCATCCCTGATTTGCCTGTGCGGACTGCACAGGCTAATCTGGGACAACACTTTACTCACATGCATTAGACCCAGTTTTCCCAGACCACGGATTAAATGCTAAGTAGATGCAACCGTTTCACGCTGGGCCCTTGATACATCCCTATGTGATATCTGCCTATTTTTAAGGTTGAGCTGGACAATGAATCCGGTCAACTGGTTGTGAAAGGGATGGGAGAGCTTCATCTGGAGATTGTCAAACATCGACTGCTCTCAGACTTCAGTGTGGACGCCTATATGGGGCCACTCCAGGTAAAATATTGTTGTTTGTTAAAGCCCCACAGAAAGCGAAAAAGACAAATATTGTAATCTTCATGGAAATTGGTCCGTCTATTTGTGCGTTAGTCTGGTTGTCCATCCGTAGCCACAAACCTGACAGAAGGCATTCTCCTACACTTTTGAAGTTTTCAAAGTACAGCGTTCAAACTTGCAGGCATTGTTGCTGCATACATTATGAAGGTGTGAATTACAAGAAATAAAAAATACAGAAGTTCATTCCCTTTTTAGACATGTGTTCATATAATGAAATGCGCCTTAACAAGATATTCTTTCTCATTATTGTGACACACACTGACCAAGACCTTAAATATTTATTTTTGGGCCTAAAACCATGATTGATTTTTCATAGATATTTCTTAGCTTAATTTGCAATTTAGCACGTGATTAAATGGCAAATGCTTGCATATTGAAGTAAGAAAAATGGCTGTTGTAATGATTTTCCAAATGTCTCCAATGTTTAATGATTTAACAACTGTTGCTGATCACTGATCAATCACTGTTGACTATGATAGTAAGAATAAAAATCCATATGCATATTAAAAACAGGTAGAATTGATCCAGATACAAGTTGTCAAACAAAATTTAATATGAGCCAAACTCTGTGAAAAGGGGGTTTAATGCATGTGCGTAAAGTGTCGACCCAGATTAGCAGTCCACACTTTATGCTGTTATGATATTTTCGTTTAAAGAAAGTATCTTTCTTAGCAAAAATTCAGTTCAGACGGAAAGTGTCTTCCTTGATTAGCCTGTGCAGACAAATCACAGGCTAATCTGGGACGCCACTATACGCACAGGCTTAAAACCCCTTTTTCACAGAGCGAGGCTCAAATATTATATAAAGAATTTAACAAATATTTGAACAGAGATCAAAAGATGATGAATGTTGAAAACTGAACCATATTCACACCATGCCAATTACTATTAATTGCAAAGAAACAGATCCGCCAAGTAAAGCTAGTTTTTTTTTACAAACAAAAGCTCTATGTAGTGTCGATTTTCATATCAATAGGGACTTGCTCTGACAAATCACTGGTAATATTCATCTAGCTGCTTCTATGTAAACACTCAGCATACCTGCCATACGTCCGGGATTGTCCGGGACAGTTCCGGAAATGAAGAACTTGTCCCGCTGTCCCGGAAATCTGTCAAATGTCCCGGAATTTACAAAAATCCATATATACATGTACCTTATCTTAGGCTTAACTGCACCTCGAATCTGTGTATATATGCAGCGTCTCCATGACAATGCCTACCCGAATAGGCAGACTACGCTACGTGTCAAAATCGATCAATTAACAGGGGTCCTGTTATCATATCGATTGTCTCACGTTCGCGGTCAAACCGAAAAGGCGGCATTGTTTAATGTGGTTGTTAATTGACTTTAATCTACTACGTCATTATTTCCCGCTGCGTAAGGGCAAAGGATAGTTGTTCACACATCTGAAGTCCAACATCGCTGAGTAAAAAATTAAAAGCAGTTTATGTTCGCACGTTTAACCGACAAAGAATTTGAGTAAAAAATTAAGCATATAAAAACGTCATCCCCACTAGGTTTATTATTGTCTTGTTCTTAACCCCCAGTAAACATAACGTACAAAATGAATAAAGGCCTGAATAAACAACTACGCGTTACACACCGGTCTTAATAACAATAACGCAGTGACGTCACCATCTATGTTTAGAACGCTTACACTGAAAACACGTGGCTTGTATCTAGTAACGGAAGTAGTAATGTTTAATTTGACGTTAATAGATTTAGTGTATTTCGGATAGGCTTTCAAACTTTTGCAATTAACGATGCGAAACAAAAAAAAAACGTACCAAAAATGCATATGTCTATAAATATCGCTATATTTTATACATGTCCCGGAAAATCGGCAAAAGTCCCGGAGAATTTAACTCAATGTCCCGGAATGGGTCTGAAAAATTATGGCAGGTTTACTTAACAGTAAGAATCTTGGCTAGTGTCATTCTATTGTAAATGCAAAAACCAGACAGAAACTTCATAATCATCTTCCCTTAGATGACTGTAAATGAGTCAGTGAACATGTAAGATTTTTTAGGGCTTATATATTGTAAATATATACACCGCAGCTATAGGAGTTCGCAATTTCAACTTATGTTGATCTGACTTTGGGAGTTTAAGCAAATTGTGAATAAATGTGCCAATTTTCCGATCATTTGAGTCACACTCTGAGAAAAAGGGGTTTAATGCATGTGCGTAAAGTATCGTCTCAGATTAACCTGTGCAGTTTGCACAGGCTAATCAGGAACGGGACTTTATGCTTTGTTGGTTTAAAGCAAATTTCTTCTAAACAAAAATCCAGTCGAGGCGGAAAGTGTTGTCCCTGCGCACATGCATTAAATTCCCTTTTCACAGAGCACGACTTGTTTGTATTAAAAATGGTATTATCTGAACCATTACAAGGACGGTTACATTACATTACAGATCATTTACATTACATTACAGAACAGAACAGATGGTTTATTTGCGACTTAAGCATATAAAGCTCATCGTCAAAACAATAAATAAATCATACATATGTGGCGTGTTCTGAGAATACTGGGCAAAATGCTTGTGCGTAAATTGTCATCCCAGATTAGCCTGTGAAGTCCGCACAGGCTAATCAGGGACGACAATTTCCGCTTTTATTGCATTTTTCGTTTACATGATGTCTCTTCTTAGCGAAAATCTAGTTTAGGCGGAAAGTGTCGTCCCGGATTAGCCTGTGCGGACTGCACAGGCTAATCTGGGATGACACTTTACGCACAAGCATTTTGCCCAGTTTTGTCAGAACACGCCACATATACAGATAATTTACATTACTTTACAGATTAACTACAGAGAGAAAGTTTTACACAAATTGGAGCACACTGACCAGTTGGAGAACATGATTGGCAAGACCAAAAACCTGGTAACCATGACAATCCAGCTCATTCCCCGTGATGGTCACATGTTCAAACAGGCCAAGTTTGAGGGTGAAGAGTTGCCCAGCATTTTCAAGACTCCGGGTCATGTCTTCATAAAGGCTGTAAACAGGGGCTTTGAGTCGGCTCTGAATTGTGGTGAGGCCTTTTATGTTTAAACCTATTTATTTTAGCTTGATTGCATTGAAAGCCTAAGGCTTATTTGAAATGCTCTCGAGTCCGTTTCCTGGGACCAGAACCAGTACTTGGTGTCTTTGGGGGAGATTTAAAGAATGCTTCCAATTTGGGGATCAAACTTGTAACCTCCTGTTTGCTAGGCAGACTCCATATCCACTACACCACGGCGACCTATGAGTCCTTTTTGTGTACTCTGTTGTTATTATAACCGGTTATGGTTTACATGATGAGGATTTCAAATAATTCTTATTCAAGTTTTTGTAAAACAGGGATAATGTTTTTAGGGTATTTAACTCTTTCAGTGCTGGAACCGAATTTTGAAGGCCTTTGCAAACAGTTTGGATCCAGATGAGACGCCACAGAACGTGGCGTCTCATCAGGATCCAAACTGTTTGCTATTCTGATAGTATTCTTTGAAAAAAAATGAAGAAAATGCTAATTTTAGAAATTCAGCAGACGACATTTTAGCAGACGACAAATTTCCCAGCATGCAAAGGGTAAAGATTATTTTGAATAAGGTCAAGTCTGTTGTTAAAGTTTATCAAGTGAGATTTAAAAGAATGCAATTTGTTTTCAATAATAAATAATACATCTATACATGTAAATAAAATATATCAAGTAAAAAATAATATAAATTAAAGTCTGCATAGACTAATCAGTGACCACACTTTCCACTTTTTTGTTTCAAGAAAGTCTCTTATTTACAAAAATCCTGTGTAGGCAGAAAGTTTCGCCCAAAGTTAGCCTTTGCAAAATGCAAAGGCCTGTCTGGGACGATACTTAATGCACATGCATTAAGCCCTGTTTTCCCAGAGCGAGGCTCAATTATATTTAATAAAACAACTTTGATTGACAGGTCCATTACTGTCATCCCAAGTGATAGACGTGGATGTCATTGTAACACAGATACACGTAGAACGAGGCACGTCTGTCAGCTTCATCTCTGCGGCTGCATCGCACACTATCACTCAGGCTTTGGAGAAGGCCGATTGCTGCATTATGGAACCAATCATGGCAATGGAGGCAAGTGCGGTATCAATAAAGATAATTGCATAATCAGGGTGCAGGATCAAATGGGTTTTCATGGGTTAACACACTGGCTGGACAGAATGTAAACACACCGTTAAGAACTTACTTTTTTCAAATATCTCAAGTTATTGGATTACGCTTGCAAAAATCTTTATTGCATAAGAGACGTTTTTTTTTGCAGTTTGTGCTGATATCTTAAGATTTAACAATAAATCCTTGAATACTTCTGAAATCAGTGCTAAAATTTCACTTTGCTTGAGGCATAACTGTGAACATGAATGCCGTACTCATCAATTGTTTTGGCCAAGAACACAGGCTTATTAAATAAAGTAATTCTGATGTATTTCAGATAGCCATAAGCAGCATAAAAACTGTATTTTGTACACTAGTTGAGATTCTTAAGAAAATTTGTTTAAAAAGTTATTTGAAATAAAAAGAAACACTTACCAGTGTATTTACATCCATTAACGTTTAATTGTGAACCCCACAAAGTCACATGATTCTGCACCCTGGTAATTACAATAGTAGCGTTTTGAGTTTGAAGAACAGCATGCTCAAACTAGGATGCCATTTACAAAAAATAATTTTATTATGCCCCCGTCTTCGAAGAAGAGGGGGTATATTGTTTTTGGCCCGTCTGTCATTCTGTCTGTGACTCTGTCTGTCACAAACTTAAACCTTGGTCATAACTTTTGCAATATTGAAGATAGCAACTTGATATTTGGCATGCATGTGTATCTCATGGAGCTGCACATTTTGAGTGGTGAAAGGTCAAGGTCATCCTTCAAGGTCATATATATGGGTCAAAAGCGCTCAAAAGGGGGAATTTTGTTTCTGATAAACACATCCCTTGTTTTTTATTTACATTTGCTTATCAGTCATTTTATTTTAATGTTTTCATACAATCTTCAAACAAGATTCTGCATTTTATAAACGCTGATGGTGGAAGACTTGTCAGCATCGATTTATTGGCCTATTTAGATAAGCCTTAGTTTAGAATGAGGTCACTGTCATGGTCAAAATTAGTTCAGATGAACTAAGTTTGGTGAGTTTTGAATGGAACCATAAAAGCGCTTAAGTAGTTTGTAATTAATGTTAAACGGTCAATTTGAGTAAACAAAGAATTTAGACTTTCTAAAAATAAGTCTAAACAAGTGATTTGTTTGTGAAACACTATGTCCCCTTTTGAGCGATTTTGACCCATATATTTGCCCTTTGACCTTGAAGGATGACCTTGACCCTAACCACTAAAAATGTGCAACTCCATGAGATACACATGCATGCCAAATATAAAGTTGCTATCTTCAATATTGCAAAAGTTATGGCCAATGTAAAAGTTTGAGCAAACAAACAAACAAACAAACAAAACAACAAACAGACAGGGCAAAAACAATATGTCCCCCAGTATAGACTGGGCGACATAAAAATGTCAATGTCAAGGTCAAAATGAGGTCAGTTGATATGGGCGATTTGAGAGTGTTCATAGTAACATGCATCCAAGTATCAAAGCTTTCCAGTAAGCAGTATTGATTAATGACGGAACATTACAAGTATCAAAGCACATTAGCAAAGAGTTATTATCCCGCGCCAAAGGCGGAGGGATATTGTTTTGGCGCTGTCCGTCCGTCCGGCCGGCACTTTTGTGTCCGGAGCCATATCTTGGAAGAGCTATTGCAGATTTCATTGAAACTTGGTATGAGTATATATATGGATAAGACGATGATGCACGCCAAATGGCATTGTACAATGTACACCATCCGTTAATAACGGAGTTATGGACCTTTGTATCTTGAAAAAATGCTTACATCTGTGACAAAGCTCTAGTTTGGCGGGGGATATCAATTCAACGAATTTGTTTGTTTAGGGTTAATCCTTATACAGACTGACTGTCGGGAGAACGGAAAGTCTGATTGCTATATGTTTTTCAGCATCAGTAGATGCTGGGGGCATACAAATGTACACAAACAATGCAAAAATATAATTTATATATCATAAGCTGATTATAATGCAATCTTTGAATGGTTAAATGCTAACAAATTGCATGATTTCCCCAGACTTTCAATTTTCACATACAATATTCCATCACTAATACAGAGAAAATATAACATTTCCTCCATACAATTACAGGAGCTTTGCTGATACCAGTACTAGTATATAATGAAGAATAAAGTTTTTGCTTGCTTCTGGAGCTTCATACAAAGCACCGAGCAATGTTTCATTTCAATCAATATTACCATGTTTATGAGCCTCGCTCTGTGAAAAGGGGGTTAAATGCATGTGCGTACAGTGTCGTCACAGATAGGCTGTAAAGCTGCACAGGCTCATCAGGGACAACACTTTCCGCATAAACTAGCTTTTTGCTAAGAAGAGACTTTCTTTAAAACGAAAAATATCATAAAAGCGGAAAGTGTTGTCCCTGATTAGCCTGTGCAGCTTCACAGCCTATCTGGGACGACACTGTACACACATGCATTTAACCCCCTTTTTGCAGAGCGAGGCTCACATGTTTGTCAACTTTGTCTGCAGATCCATGTGGATAACGCAAATGCCTCAGCAGTACAGAACAATCTCATTCAGAGGCGCGGGGAGGTTATAGAAGACCTAGTCAACAATGACTATCGAATTCTGCACGTGCTGGCCCCCCTGGCCAACCTAGTGGGCTATTCCACTGACCTCAGAACCATGACCTCTGGGACAGCCTCATTTTCAATGGAGCTTGACCATTATGCAAAGCTCTCTGAAGATGAGGAGAGAAAGGTCATAAAAAAGAAGATGGGGCTGTTGTAAATCTTTTTATCATGTATGCCTGGGTTTGAATCCATACAGTCATGAAGGAAAATATTTGAAAATATTTCATTCATGTATGATTGTTAAACTCTCCAATAGGTCTTTTTATATTCAAATTGTCAAATTATCTACACTTTTAGTAAAAACATGTTGTATTGAATAGCGATCAATTACTTAAGCACTGTGTGAACATAATTTATTGGAACACAATTTGATTTGAAACAATCAATTAAAAAAGAGCAAATGAAGTTAAGATTTCTCTAAGGATCTTTATGAACACTGGTTCATGTACCTGCTCTAAAATAATTCTGGTTCCTGTGACATTGAACCTTTGGAGGTTTTTGTTTTCATTTGTGATCATAACTACCAGTGAGTAAAGTACTCTGTTTGCAGCAGGAAATAAAGTCTGATAAAAACAATTCTGTGGACTTGAAGATTGTGCATAAAATTGATGGAAAACTTGAATAAATGATTTTATTATATACCTGCTTTATGTTCCCAAAAAATACAAGGTGTATCAATTGGTAAAATACAACTGCACAGATATAATTCCCGTATTATGCTACTCGCTAGTTTTCCAATTTCGTATTACCATACTAGCCGGACTACTTTGAATGACGTCACTTTGAATGCAGAAAATTATAAAAGCTTTCTTGGTTTATTATGAAAGCTTAAACTTTTTAACTTAACTGATTCAAAGTTGTATATAATAAAAGGAATATTATGCAAGTCAATCGTTACAAGTGTTTGTATCAGTCTCGTGGCTTGCGCTATTTCGTATCACACTGGAGGCTCCGCCTCTCGTGAGATACGTCATAACACATGCCACTAACCTGATACAAACACATGGAACAATTAACTAGCGTAATATTCCGTATATGCTAGTGTTTACTATGTTAATGGATTAAATGGAGTGCTTTTAACAATAATTACATAAATGATATTTAATTTAAGTTTTTTTTTTAACTGAATTACAATGTACTTCAGTTCTGTTATATAAATGCTTACAGTTAATAAATTATGACTTATTATTGGTAAATTAATAACCAGAGATATGGATTTTTATGCCCCCTTTAAAAAAAAGGGGGTATATTGTTTTTGGCCTGTCTGTCATTCTGTCCCAAAACTTTAACCTTGGTTAAAGTTTTGTCATAACTTTTGCAATATTGATCATAGCAACTTGATATTTGGCATGCATGTGTATTTCATAGAGCTGCACATTTTGAGTGGCGAAAGGACAAGGTTAAGGTCATCCTTCAAGGTCAAAGGTAAAAAATAAATAAAAGGGGGCAGTAGGGGGCATTGTGTTTCTGACAAACACATCTCTTGTTGTTATTGGACTAATGTGTGTTATTAATTGTTTGTTTATATATAAAAACTGAATAAAAAAATAAACAATTTATTTAATTTTGTGTTTTTAGCTCACCTGAGCGAAAGCTCGGGGTGAGCTATTGTGATCACTCAGCGTCCGGCGTCCGTCCGTCCGTCCGTCCGTCCGTCTGTAAACAATTTGTAAACATCTTCTTCTACTAAACCATTGAGCCAATTTCAACTAAATTTCATGTTGAGCATCCCTAGGTCATGGGACAAAAGAATTGTTAAAAAAAATTTGATCACATAACCAAGATGGCCGCCATGACCATATATGGTAAAAACCTTAAAAAATCTTCTTGTCAGAAACCGCTCATCAGATTTTCAAAAAATTTCACAGGGATGACCTTTGAAGGCTCCCCTGAAAAAGTTGTTCAAAGAAATTTGATTCGTCAAAAAACATGGCCGCAGGAGCTCGTTGAACTTTGCATGTGTCGGTCGGTCCGTCCACCAGGTGGTTTTCAGACGATAACTCAAGAACGCTTGTGCCTAGGATCATGAAACTTCATAGGAACATTGATCATGACTCGCAGATGACCCCTATTGATTTTGAGGTCACTTGGTCAAAGGTCAAGGTCACAGGTGAAGGTCACAGTTACTGGAAATAGGCAGGATTTAGCATGGTTCAAACAAGGGAAACAACCTACCGTTTATGCATGTTCTTTTTGTTACAGCAGTTGCCTCCCTTGTAATTTATATAAATTTTACCAAATGTAAGGCTAACTACATTTTTGTAATGCATTGTATCANCCACCACCAGTGACAAAAAACGTATTCACACAATGGCTGCTACTACAACTTATAGCCGATATAGGGGCATGCATGTTTTACAAACAGCCCTTGTTATGCTTGCAATAATATGTTCATGGTATGTTTTTAGTAGGGATGTAATCGATTTCGACAATATATCAACGATATGCAATTGCCGATTCGTTTTCAATATCAATTTTGAAATATTGAGTATCGTTTATCTAATTACCTCACAGGTTGAAATTTTAACATAAAGCAGGCTGTTCTTTGTTTTTATATAGATTCCACTATATTATGACACAATTTCATTATTTTAATAACACTATTTAATTTACCCTGTACATGTACATTACATCTAACAACTTAAGAATAATGCAGTTATATTTAGGTTTTTAAACATAATAGCCAAGAGTTAATGTATTTTTATAACTTATTTTAAGCGAGTCATAGCACCAAACACCCATAAATCGATATATTGCTGTATCGTCGATATTTCCTTTCACAAATAGGATGATCTATGGGTACCCTAGATGTATCCACCTGATTGTCATTTTGATCGGACAATTTTTGAAGGAGTTATGGCCCTTTGTTACTTTTAACTTTATAGAAGATATAGGGAGAAAATCTTGTTATCACAACTCCTCTGAAACTACTTAGAGGATTTTCACATTATTACTACAGAATGACCTATCGGTGCCCTACTTGTGTCCACTCAATTTTCATTTTAATTGGACAATTTACCGGTATGAAGGAGTTATGACCCTTTGTTACCAGGTGCCGTGTGAAATAGGTGAGCGACTCCAGGACCATCATGGTCCTCTTGTTATTACGTACAGTTAATCAAATTTGAGAAACCAAGCACACATGTGTATTAATCATACTTTAGACATGATTGCTGTAGTAAAGCTTTGAAGTTGCAATGGGTCGATTCCATTCACCCCTTACACCTGGAAAAGGTTTGTACATGCTACGTATACCCCATTGGAAACAATCCAAATGTGAACTACCGGTACTAGTATAAGGATATGAATATTTCTGAAATCAGGAGCTATTCATTCTAAAATTAGCTGCTAAGATTATTTACATTGTGGATTAATGTTCAATATTTTCGGCAGTCTTTATACAAGTTTTTCTAATCATTCATAAATGTGATGTCATAGCAGAAGCCATTATCTGTTGACTATGAATAAAAACTGGTTAAGACACAACCCGGTCAACTCGTACCTAAAGCCCAAGTCTCACTATTGCCGGTAGAGTCCCGGTCCATCCCGGTTTGCTAACGCCGGTCGACCGGCGAAAACCGGGGTGATTCGTCAATTTTTTTTTAACGCGGTCACACTATTTCCCGATGCCGCCCCGGTTGAAGCCGGTCAACAACCCGGCAGAGTCCCGGTCAACCCAGGACTAGCAACGGTTTATCCCGGTGAAGCCCCGGTTGTCGCCGGTAATGCCAAGGTCGAGCCCTGGTGAAAGCCGGCAGCGTCCCGGCAGAGCCCCGGTCTACCGTAACTCCGCCGGCACTTACCGGGGCTATACCGGCATCAGACCCCGGCAGCGCTACGGCAACGCCCCAGTTTAATCGTGGTCGTCGCCGGTAATGCCCAGGCGGAGCCCAGGTGAATGCCGGTGGCGTCCCGGCAGGGCGCCGGTTTACCAATGTACCGTAGCTAAACCGGGACTCTGCCGGCATTCACCGGGGGCTCAACCTGGGCACCACTGTCGACAACCGGGGCGTTGTCGTAGCTCTGCCGGGGTCTGTATGGGCCCCGGTGGAGCTACGGTGCCGTCCCGGTTGTTCCCGTTGCCGCGCCGGTCGTTGCCGGTCCTTCCCGGTGACTCCCGATTCATCCCGCAGGTATTAAACATTTTAATACTTACCCGGTGGAGCCCCGGTTGTCCCCGGTCGTCGCCGATTCATCCCGGTCGTCCCCGGTGGAGCCCCGGTTCATACCGGTAGAGCCCCGGTTTAGCCCGGTAGATCCCGGATCACGCACCGGGTCTCCATCGGCATCATAGTGAGACTGGGCCTTGAGTCAACTCGCATGGTAGTCACCTTGCATGTTTTTTTGGTCAACTAGTATGTGTCATCCCCGCTGTCATTTCCAGAGTAAATGCTGGAAACGACTGCTTTTGGATAAGAAAATTCGGAAAAATGCATCAGGTTTTTCCTGTAACATTTAGCCCCGTATTTACAAGTTGGAAGGGTGCTACTATCTGTAGTAGGTAGTGTCGCGACTTTTGATGTAGACGTTCCATCGACACTGTCGTCCCTCATTGTTTGAAAAGAGTAGATTGATCCGGGAGATTGAAACATGTATACATCTCATAGTGGATTTTCCAATGCTTTGTAATGTCTACTAAGTGTATGGTATTTCTTAAAACTGCTGTCTTAAAAAAACCTCGACTCGACTGACCACTACCCTGCACTAGAAGTAAAGTACAGGTTTTAGAAACGAAATGCTGTGTTCATGACTTGGGTTTCATGGGGGCCGGTTTCATGCAATTACTTTTGTTTTAATTAATCCACGTGGAACTTTTTGTGTAGCTTACTCGCAATATGCGCATTCGTTCGGCTATTAGCCATAATCTTTTACCTGACACCGGAAGTAAACAAACATGGCGGACGCCGATGCAATATTAAAAGCTGCACAAAATGAAATTTCACATGTCATGAATAGCGCAATGGGCAATTTATCTGTCCAGACAAAAGACGGCGATTCAGAATCCTCGTGGACACCCGTATCTCACGACGTAGTTTATGAAGAGCAGGTCGACTACGTTGAGCCCATGCAGGACCCATATAGCAAAGCCATAAAATATTTAGAAAATCATAACATCATGCAACTATTTCAGGTATGTGATAATGAAAATAACGTTGATTTTATGTAGAATAATGGATTATGTAGAAGATTAAATTTTTTATGGTCACTAAATGCTGGGCTGAAAGGTTTTCTGTGTGCAAGGATAAGAACCAGCTGACAACATATCCTTTCAAGTTTCAGTTCTACTTAAATCATAATGGTGTCAGGAATTAAAAGCAAGTCCTGCTGGAGTCAACATAAGGTCTAAGGAGTGTAGTGTGAACCAGATTCCATTTAGCTCAGTTGCTAGAGTGCCATGCTAATATTCTGGAAGTTTTCAGTTCAAGCCCCACGCCGGGCATTCTTTTCCTCCCACACTTACTTTAAGTTTATAACATGGGATTTTTACTTGATAAAGTAAAACCAAGTGCATGGGAATATTTTTAAGCTTACTTGACCATACGCTTGAAAGATTGTCCAACTCCAAACATTGATTGCCATTATTTTAGACATCAGAATAATTCATTATTTCTTTGACACAAATAAAGACCTTACCTACGGGTACCATCTAACTTCTTATTCAATTATGTACTCTTATTTATTTCATGGGTATGATACTTTTTTTTTAGTTTTTAATTATAATATGTGTCAGATCCATTGGACAAATGGAGACAATTAATCATACATACCTAATTTTTCCTTATTGGAGTCTTGAGAATAAATTGTTTTATCTGATAAGAAAGGTTAGGCAGAATCACCAGTTTCATTGTCATCCCTCGCTTTCTAATAATTATATATTACTTTGAATAATACAAAATTGATAAGATAGAGGATATTTGTTGGATTCGGTGGATTATCGATTTAATTCACGAGTGATCATAGAAATAAATATTTTCACGAGTTGGGCAGCCACAAGTGAAAATATATATTTTCTATGATCACGAGTGAATTAAAATCGATATTCCACCCAATCTAACAAATTTTCTTTTTATTTCATGCTTTTTTCACAGTTTATATACATTGTTAAAGAGTTTAACTAAAGAATGTCGTTGGGATAATAACGTCATTTCGTCAAAATAATGACGTCATTTCACAGTAAACAGTGAAAATTATCGATAATTTTCACTGATAATTTTCATTGTTTGAAACAGTGAATTATCAGTTTTAATTCACTGATATTTCTCTATAAACCACCGGAAAGCATTAAATAAACTAGTATAATAAAAAACTATTAATACAAGTAACAAGAGGATTGATTTATTTTAGCATTTGACAGCCGGCATTGTGTACAACAAACCAGAAAAGCCATTAGAATACATGATGCAGGAAGTTCAAAAGATGAAAGACCAGCTTGCGAAAGAAAAAGCTGATGCCAAGAAGTAACTGCCTGACAAAAAGACTGTGTTGAACAATTGAACAAGAGTATTACCAAAGCCATTGTAATACCAATGTACAATAAATATATTTATGCCTCCATGGAGTGGTAGGCATTAAGCATTGCAATAGTCCGTCCGTATGTCCTGAAGTTTGCGTTTTCCACTTTTCTTATAATACACTTCTTGGTGGATTTTGCTAAAACTTTAACAGTTGAATGACCTTAATGTTTTGATGATCGTCAAGAACGAAATTATGGCTGCGACAAGTTTTGGCAGAATTATGGCCCCTCGTCTTTTTGTCCAATGTATACCAGTATTATATCGTGGATTTGTCTGTGTCCAAACTTATGTTGTTGGGGCACCAGTGTCTGTGACACATTTCTTGCTACTTCTGTGATATTTTTTTTCTTATTTTGAAATATAATGGTTTCAGATATATAACTCATCATTTTTATTTTTAGCTCGGCTGTTTTCGAAGAAAACCCGAGGTATTGTCATAGCCAGCTTGTCCGCCGTCCGTGGAGTCCGAAAACTTTAACATTAGCCAAAACTTTTGCAATATTGAAGATAGCAACTTGATATTTTGCATGCATGTGTATCTCATGGAGCTGCACATTTTGAGTGGTGAATGGTCAAGGTCATGGTCATCCTTCATGGTCAAAGGTCAAACATTTTTTTTTTTTTTTCACGTGTATCTCATGGACCTGCACATTTTGAGTGGTGAAAAGGTCAAGGTCATTCTTCAAGGTCAAAGGTAAAAAACAACAAAATCCAAGCACCCACAGCCGAGCGTTGGCACCTGCTATGCGGTGCTCTTGTTGAATACATATTAGAACTTATGTCATCTAGTTATGTTTAATATTTTTTGTTCTTCTTAGTAATTCTGGTTATAACATTGAGGTATGGAACTGCAATACTAACTAGTCAGTAGCAAATGAATAGAATTTTAGTATAATATAGCACATTATAGTGGTAATAAAAACAAAGACTTCTATTTATTTCATGTAGTATCAGGAATATTAATTGCATTTAAATGTTATATCATTTTAATGCATTTAATAACAAAGCAAATCATGTGTATATATTCTATCATTAATTATATATTTTACAACAGGCCTTTTGAGGTCACAAATGAAGACAGATTGCTTCAAAGGACATTTAGCTGTAGATGTACAAAATGAGCCGGACTGCTTATGATAACATTCCGCATATTGCCAAATTCAGTAGATGCCTAGAAAAACAGAAACCAGATTAACATACTAATATTAGGCTTCTTATATGTGGAACACAGTTATTTCAAATTTTCTGTATTTAATTATTATAACAAAGTATCATGAGATGTATAACCAACACATACTGTAAATGTTCGTGTGATTATCAAGTTAATTCTTGTTATTTGTTTGGAATATGTGGAAATAATTATATCCACAGGGAATTGTAGGATTTGTATCTTAAAATGTTCTTTTTATGTACAAATTTCAATATTCCTTGTTAGAGTAGATTGTACATATTGTGAATGTACTAATTAAAACAAGGTATATAGCCAAAGGACAAAGAAGATAATAAAACAGTTCAATAATATCACATAGCTAAAGGAAGTGTTACCATTGTATGTTACTTTACTAGCTCATTTTATTGTAATTCTATACTTATTTTCCACTGTGCCTGTAACACTGATATTGAATTAAACACCATATTTCACCTCGTTTAAAATATTACTGTCCACAAGTTAGTTTTATGTGTATGAATACAACATGTATATGCTTATAATTTATTAATAATGTAATAACAAAACAACATACATGTTCTGCATGTTTTGAATTAAGTACAGTTTTGTACTGGTGATTGTTTATTTTTATACACAAATATATATTGTTTTTAATAGCTCATTTATATTTTTCATAATTGCTGTGATAAATAATTTTCTGTATTATTTGCGATTGAAATAAATGTATGTTACATGGCTAGTTAGCTGTGATAATGTTACACAATATGAGCACAAACAACATGAGAACATGAACTTAATCATGGACATGAGAGAATTGTGTAAATCTACTTTAACAATGTCACATTATAATTTTGGCAGGGTATTAAATGGTGACACACATTTTTATCCCCCTGTGGCAGAGGGATATAGAATTGGCGCTGTCCGTCTGTCAGTCACAAAACTTTTCAGGGCTCTATCTCAGAAACTATATAAGATACCAACATGCAACTTCATGGGTGTATTGATATCAATAAGGAGAAGTACCATGCACAAAAACCATAACCCTATACACTTTCTTAAATAAGAGTTATTGCCCTTTGTTGTTTTTGTATGATGTTACTTTTCAGGGCTATATCTCAGATATGCCACAAGTTTTCAACATGAAACTTCATGGATGTATACTGTAAAGATATCAATGAGGAGAATTGCAGTGCATAAATAAAGGATATTTGTTGGATTCGGTGGAGTATCGATTTTATTTCATGAGTGATCATAGAAAATAATATTTTCACGTGTGGCGCAGTTGTTGTTGCTATGATCACGAGTGAATTAAAATCGATATTCTAAAGAATGCAACAAATTTTCTTTTATTTTATGCTTTTTTTTTCACTGTTTATTTAAATTGTAATGAGTTAAACTGGAGAATTTCGCTGGAATAATGATGTCATTTCATAAAAAATGACGTCATTACACAGTAAAACAGTGAAAAACCAGTTTTATTTCACCGATATTTCTCTATAAACCACCGGAAAGCATATAATTAAAACAATTACTCTACCCCTTATAATTTTTTAAGGATTATACCATATATCAAGGGATTTGCACCCATCTTTTAACACAATTTATTTTGCGGGCGATAAATTCAACGAATTTCTTGTTCCAATTGGAAATCATGGGTGTCTATAATTTCAAGAACAATACAAGGAAAGTCTTACATCTTAATTGTTTTCAATATGTCGATTAAATAAAATAAGTGAATAAATAAATGCACATATAGGTTTTACTGGTAAAAACATAAAGTGACTGATCAACAATTTGATGTCTTTTTGTCTTCAAAAAAGATGAAAATATAAATTTGATAAAAAAACTAAATCTCTGAAAGTTACGTGATGGGGTAAAAACAACAACATACGATCTGTTAATTTTATTAATATATTCTAGCTATATCCATCATTCACTAACTACAAAAACTAATATCACAACACCTACAACTATTTATATGTTGCTGCCTGTTCATTTGTTTAAGCCTTAAAACATATATATATGTTGAACTCATGTGATGTTATATGTTCATGGAATTAAAAAAAATCTACACAATTTTGAAAACGATTAAAGAGCTAACATGTGGCGAATATTGATGATTCACAGACATATAAATTATTAAATTATAGAATATCACAGAAATGTTTTGAAAAATAAATCCGTATTCATGATCACTTATCTGATAACAATTGCACTTAGTACAACACAAACAAGTACTCTGGGTGAACACAACTAATGCTATTTCAACAACAAATATCAATTGTGCAGCCAAATCAACAAATATTTTAGTGGTTTTCATGATCATTATACTGCCATTTTATGTTAAAAATCAAGGGACCAGACACTGGCTAAAAATGTTCTTACCGGGTAAGCCCGATTCACTGTAGAGTATAGAAATAGTCCTTAATTTGGATGTTGTCTGGGGATCTACGCAGAAAAAGCTTTAGCCAAATGGAAATTTCATTATCTTAATTTTGTAAATGTGTTGAATGGCAGTGTACACCCTGCTAAACAACATTCTAAACTTTTAAAAATGCACAACATGATTAAGAAAATCAGTAACATTCGTTTATACATTTACATAACTAATTGCAAATACGCATATTTAAAGTATTGATAGGTTCTTACTTTTTCATTTAAAACTCACTTTTATATGTTTAAAATTAAGACTTGCTTAGAAGTTTTAAAAACATGTCCATGAGTTATTCCACAGGATTCATTCTATTTATGAATTTGAGAAAGTTGGATTATTATAAAACTCGTGCAAATCATAATTATCTTATTTTGAATTCAGAAAAAAAAACACGGCATATAAAATTATGTGTCGTGTTCTTGGAAAACGTGGCAAAATGCATGTGCGTAAAGTGTCGTCCCAGATTAGCCTGTGCAATCCGCACAGGCTAATCCAGGACGACACTTTCTGCCTAAACTGGATTTTCGCTAAGAAGAGACATCATTTAAACGAAAAATTCCATAAAAGCGGAAATTGTCGTCCATGATTAGCCTGTGCGGACAGCACAGGCTAATCTGGGATGACACTTTACGCACAAGCATTATGCCCAGTTTTCTCAGAACACGACACATATAAGTATTAATGAGATTATTATAAGTTCATATAATATAAATTTAATAACAAATATCTATAAATAAAGCATTAACTGTTGAATATAAGTCATCAAAATTGTAAGTCAAGCATAAATTAACAAAAAGAAACAGATGTGTTTGATAACGTTAAGCACTAGAATAACATCATACAATGTTTGAAAGTTGAACATGTATACTTTGGTACAAATTTTAGACCAATTTTATATTAACTTTACCCTATATGAAATATGCCAATTGTGTTAGCCTTAAAAATGTCCATGCTTTTATACAACATTTAATGTTATTCATCACAGACATAAAGTGGGACTCAAACTTCAAACCTGAGTATTAACTATTAACAATTTAATTAAAACTGTTCAAGGGTTATAGCCACACAAAAATAGATATTTGCATCAAATGATCAATAAAATGCTTATACCTTCCACACCATGGCATATATAAATAAAAACAAGCATCAAGAACCTATGCATGAGCAAAGAGGAAATAAATTGGACGGATATATAAGCTATAAAAGTTCTCTAAAATGAGAAAACTAGATCAAGGGAAATAAAAATCAGTAACTAAAAAACTCCTTGATGTATTTCTAGACAATTATACAATACAATCATGTAACTATTGAATTATAAAATGAAACAAGAAATAACAAAGAATTAAACAAAACCTGTAATATATTCATATTTACATTTTAAATCACTATTTATCCATATAAATGATGATGGAATGTGCCGTAAATATGTAACATCAGAATGTAAATTATTACATACATGTATTTACTTAAATTTAAGTCCAAGGGATCAAGAAATCAACAACACATAATACATATTCATACTATAGTGACATTTAGTGTGTACGTATGTTGTATAGTCAACCAATCAACAACCAAAGAACTTAACATCACTAAGTTAATCTCCAATCTGTAAACTTGTACTCTTTTCTAATCCATACATATATCTCTAATAGGGTTTCATAAACCAAACCCTATATGCTCTAGATTTATGCCTATTATATACAATTTTATTAAGAGTCCCAGTTCTACAAACATTGGAAACTACAGCAAGCACAAAAATCATCATTTCTGGTGACTCTTTATAAAATATGATTTAAATAACTCAACAATTTTATAAGAAAAGATGTTTTGCTTAGATCTGCTTGAGTTTCATGTCTCCAAATCATGGTCCACTATATCAGTTATCGGACCCTTAGCCCACAAGGTGAACACAATTTTATAATTCTCAAAACTGTGACATTGGCAAACGAGAGATGTGTTTGTCAGAGACACAATGCCCCCTAATGCGCCGCTTTAATTTTATTTTTTGACCTTTGACCTTGAAGGATAACATTGACTTCCACCACTCAAAATGTGCAGCTCCATGAGATACACATGCATGCCAAATATGAAGTTGCTATCTTCAATATTGCAAAAAAGTGATGACAAAACTTTAATATTGGTTAAAGTTTTGGACAGACAGACAGAATGACCGAAAAACAGACAGACAGACAGACAGGCCAAAATCAATATACCCCTTTTTTTAAAAAGGGGCATAAAAAGATCTTGACTTCCATCTTGAATATTTGTAAATGTTAGAGCCCTTCTGGCAAAAAAAGCGTGATGTTTAAGGTCCATTTTGAGTGAATTGCTTTTGTTCTAAAACAATCGCTGCTGTCTTCATGTCCTGATTACTTTCAGCTACATGCACTTCCACACAAACACACTGTAAAGAAAACATGACAAAAGTATTGGGTCAATATGTTAATATGTAATATGTTTTATAACAAAAAAATAACAACAATATTGAACGCCATTCAACATTTAAAATTATTCACACCCAGAACCCGAATAATAAAATTATCGAAGATGTCTGACCACACTCTCCATCAATCGTTATGGAGTAGTGTGTGCAATTATCGAAAGAGGCCTTAACATTAATAAAACTTCCTGGTTGTGACAATGACAAAATGAGTGCCCTAGTAAATATCAGAATTCTGAATATTGCAATTATATAAACATTTTATGTACACATTACTGTCAAATGGTAAAAACTATTTTCATGTAATTATTATTTAGTCACCAACCTGGAAAAAAAATGAAATTTTATTTCACAAATGACCATTTATTAATGTTTTTGCACTTTTTCAAGATGTTTTAATCTTTAGTTTTGAAGGTAGAAAGTTTTTAATTCATTAGGCCGCGCTCTGGGAAAATTGGGTTTAATGCATGTGCAGGCCTTCAACTGGTTTCCGATAGAAAAGTAGGAAAAAAATAGGAGGTTTTCTAAAGAAAAAGTAGGAAAAGTAGGAAGATTATCAATAAAAAAGTAGGATTAATAGTAAGGATATCCACATCTTATTTATCTGTGTAAACCAACTCTTACCTTTACAGATGATTATTCTCACCATTCAGAAAGCTAATGTGTTGTAGGTATCTTAGTTGCTGTTGCATGCCAAGCTTCTGTAGTTGAAAGGTGCAGCCATCTGATGCTCACAGCCTAAAATGTTTTTATTTTATTTTATTAGTAACATAATAACAGAAACATGTTTTTCATAAGGCTGTTAGCATTATTGAGATCATCTCACAGCACACAGCTTACTCAATTATAACACATGCCATACACTAGTTTGTAGTCAAGCATTTAGGTTCACATTATCAAAATAACTATATTCTACACAAAAATTAAGTTGGGTCAACTCCAGAAGCATATTCAGAGCAGTGAGCAAGTGTTAATAATATCTACATATAAAGCATACATATGTGCAATATACAAGCAGACCAACTAATGCAGAATACATTATCAGGTTACTACACGCAGCAGCTTCAATTAAGCATAGTTTCTTTAATGTTCCTGAACCTTTTTTAAGGAGGATGATTGCTTTGAAAGGCCTGATTCAATCATTTTTCTCCTTTTTTTTGTCAATTGCATCTCTTTCCTCTTTGCATTCCTTAAAATATAATCTTAGGACGAAATTATTGTTCGAACATTAGTAGCATGCAGTAATTGTATCACCTATAACCAGGATAATGTTACAAGCAATGACAGAAAAACATATAAAGCTGCAGCAAATGGCATTATTTGTTTAAATATCATGTGCTGGTCATAGCTTTACAATATTGGTTACTTTTAAATGTTAAACACACAAACACATACTTAGTTATAATAATCTCGGTAAAAACATTTAACTTGTTACATTTACAGATGAACCAAACCATTTTAAATGCAAATATAAATGTTCAAGCTTGCACAATGACTGAGATGTTTGAAGATTTACATCTTTTGAATGTCAGGAAGAGAAAATACCAGTCGTCCAATTTTTTATAATTCCCTGATAGTTCACAGTTTTTTTTTGCCAAATTTTGAAATTCCCTGATTTTTATCTGCATGGATTTTTTATCTTATAATTTTCCCTGTTTTTCAGAATGTGAGGCCACCCTGATCATATTGATTTATTGCTAAGTATGTTTGATGTAAGAATAGTCCATTTGAAAGTAACCAAATACCCTCAGCAGTGCATCAATGGGTTACATATACTATTAAGTGTTTCTTGACGCTTCTGGAGTTGTACCCATATAACAACTAGCAGTCCTATATAATGAATAACTCCAATACTGACCTTTAAAACAAGAGTTTACATCAGATGGCTGGAGCTGCTTGCCACACCTTTCCTCAACAGAAACTTGTCAGTTTTACAGCTTTTACATTCTGAAAATACAACTAACAACAAAACTTTTTTTTTTCTCCAGCAAAAAGTAGGAATAGTAGGAGGTTTTAGTGCAAAAATAGGAAAAAGTTGGAATGAAATAAAAAAAGTAGGAAAAAGTAGGAAAAGTAGGAAACAAGAGGGCCATCAGGCCCTAAGGCGCTCACCTGAGAGCAAAAGGGACTAGACTATTCTGAAAAAATGCAAGCTGATTCATGAAGATTGGACCAAAAAAGTGACTTTTAACATGTTTTTTTTTAATATTTGACCTAGTGACCTAGTTTTTGAGCTCATATGACCCAGTTTCAATCTCTGCCAAGATTTTATTGGGACAAATGTTCTGACCAAGTTTCATGAAGATTTGCCAATAAATGTGGCTATTATATAGCGTCAACAAGTTTTCACTATAGCCATATAAGGACAACTGCCCCCCCCCCCGGCGGCCATGTTTTTCAACGAATCATAGCCATTTTCAAACCCAGCCGAGCTATTGTTAGAACAAATGTTCTGATCAAGTTTCATTAAGATTGGATAATAAATGTGACTTCTAGAGTGTTAACAAGGTTTTACTACATAGCCATATAAGGAAAAATGCCACGCCCCCTTGCGGCCATGTTTTTTAACGGATCTCAACCATTTTCGAACTCAGCCCAGATATCATTAGTACAAATATTCTGACCAAGTTTCATGAGCATTGGACCAAAAATATGACTTCTAGAGTGTTAACAAGGTTTTACTATAGCCATATAAGGAAAACTGCCACGCCCCCTGGCGGCCATGTTTTTTAACAGACCAGAACCATTTTCAAACTCATCCGAGATATCGTTAGAACAAATGTTCTGACTAAGTTTCATGAAGATTGGACAATAAATGTGACTTCTAGAGTGTTAACAAGGTTTTACTATACACTAAAGCCATATAAGGAAAACTGCCACGCCCCCTGGCGGCCATGTTTTTCATTCAACTGGAACCATTTTCGAACTCGTCCAAGATATTATTGGGACACATGTTCTGACCAAGTTTCATGAAGATTGGACTAAAAATGTGACTTCTAGAGTGTTAACAAGGTTTTACTATAGCCATATAAGGAAAACTGCCACGCCCCCTGGCAGCCATGTTTTTCAACCAACCGGAACCATTTTCGAACTCGTTCAAGATATCATTAGAACAAATGTTCTGACTAAGTTTCATGAAGATTGGACAATAAATGTGACTTCTAGAGTGTTAACAAGGTTTTACTATAGCCATATAGGGAAAACTGCCCCGCCCCCTGGCGGCCATGTTTTTCATCCAACCGGAACCATTTTTGAACTTGTCCAAGATTTTATTGGGACACATGTTCCCACCAAGTTTCATGAAGATTGGACTAAAAATGTGACTTCTAGAGTGTTAACAAGGTTTTACTATAGCCATATAAGGAAATCTGCCCCGCCCCTGGTGGCCATGTTTTTCATCCAACCGGAACAATTTTTGAACTTGTCCAAGATTTTATTAGGACACATGTTCCCACCAAGTTTCATGAAGATTGGACTAAAAATGTGACTTCTAGAGTGTTAACAAGGTTTTACTATAGCCATATAAAGAAAACTGCCACACCCCCTGGCAGCCATGTTTTTCAACCAACCAGAACCATTTTCGAACTCGTCCAAGATATTATTGAGACACATGTTCTAACCAAGTTTCATGAAGATTGGACAATAAATGTGACCTTTAAAGTGTTAACAAGGTAAATAATGACGCCGCACGACGGAAAAAGGCGATCACAATAGCTCACCATGAGCACGTTGTGCTCAGGTGAGCTAAAAATAGGAACAGTTGAAGGCCTGCATGTGCATAAAAAGGTTCATACCAGATAAGCGTGTGCAGTCCGCGCAGGTTACGCAGGGACGGCACTTTCCACTTTCATGGTATTTTTTGTTCAAAGGAAGTCTCTTGTAAGAGAAAATCCAGTTTACAGGGAAAGTGACGTCCCTAATTAGCCTGTGCTGATGCATTAAACCCCGTTTTTCCAGAGCGGGGCTCCAATCAATGAGGGAAGAACAAAACAAATCTCTGGCTTACCAACAGTCGTCCCCTCCTGTGCTCACAAGGTACTTGTCGTCTGCCGTGAATCTTACGTTGGTAACGTGGGCGGAGTGTCCTACAAAAGTCTTGTGGGATGCCTGAAATGTAACATAACAATTATTACAATAGTGGTTATATTTTTTAATATCATACATATCGTTTGTTTTGACTCCACAAACACATTAATAGTTTTAGCAGCCTACTATTTGGTAATAAAAATATCTTTTTTATTTGCCTTAATTGCAAAACACTCATTTAACCTTACTGCTAATAGCGTTTTAAATTTTAATCTTTGAAACATCACATTCACAATATTTTAGAATAAGTGCCTTTTAACATCAGTGCTTTTTAATACTTCATGATATCATCTTTTCATCTTTGAAACATCTCATTCTCAATATTCTAGAATCAGTGCCTTTTTGCGTTTTAATATTTCATGTTTTCATCTTTTAAACATCTCATTCACAATATTTACGAATAAGTGCCTTTTAACACCAGTATGTGCAGCCACGGCAACCAAATAATGCCAATATCAACATATGTGGCGTGTTCTGAGAAAACTGGACAAAATGAATGTGTGTAAAGTGTCATTCCAGATTAGCCTGTGCAGTCCGCACAGGCTAATTAGGGACGACACATTCCGTCTAAATTGGATTTTTGCTAAGAAGAGACTTCATTTAAACGAAAAATGCCTTAAAAGCGAAAATTGTTGTCTCTGATTAGCCTGTGCGGACTGCACAGGCTAATCTGGGATGACAATTTACGCACAAGCATTTTGCCCAGTTTTCTCAGAACACGCCACATATTTTTGTTAACTTAATAGCATCGCATTTTCAAAACAAGCATAATTTTATAAGTGATGATTTTTTAAAAAATGAATGACCTTCCATCAGATTGGAATAGCATAACAATGTGTTCTTTACAGAAGAAGATTTCTAATAGAGACATTCTGAGTCAATTAATTTTACCAAAAAGTTTGTGCTTTTAGGGGGTACACGTTTCTTTATGGTGGACACATAACAACACACATATTTAACTCTTAACAAATTAAACTTGTATTTAAACTATTTTTTGTATCACATGTCGTAATATATGACTTTATTATAAGGGATGTTACAGATCTCTCCCATTTCTATGATTACATAGCATTTTGTAATTTCATGTCAACAAACAGAAAAAACAAAACAAAAAAAAACAACATCTTATTGTGATCATTGACAAAGGATCAATATTACAATATGAATGAAATACACAATAGTTAAATGGAGAGATATGAAATCTGCCAATCTTTCTACCTAAAAAATAGTAGGTAGTAGAGAACAAAACTATTGTATCTTATATAGAAATGTGAGGCAGATACAACAATTTCATGCAAAACCCTCAAATAATTGTGTCAACAGGGAATACCCACGATGCTTGGGTGCAACTTCCTTCTTTAGGTGAGCTACTAAATTTTTTTACTTTGTATTCTAATATTAGAATCACACCAATTTTTTTCACTAGTTTAAAACCTAAGCGTGAATCAGGAAGTGATGTATTCATGATGTGTTGTGTTTTTGTGCTGTGAACAATTCATCCCTGTGCAAGTGTGTCATACACCAGCAGTGAGAATAGCTTCTAAGCCAACATCCATATAGATAGAAAATTCACACACTTCTCAAATACTGGTACTGGTGTTTTGGCGAGTTATGTTCGACTCAATAGTACATGACACAAGATTACATACAACTATAACGTTCCTATTAACATTAATTTTTATATCACTGCAGTAGAAATTGCACTTCAGCAAAGAGCTTGAAAGACAAATGAAATTTTGAATTGAGTTGAATTCTTTTGATTAAGTGTTGAATACAAATAAGTTAATTTTGTGGGCATGAAAACCTGAACCAATCGTGAAGGTTGATGGTCAAGGTTTTCTAAGCCTCGCTGAACAACCCATCTGTATTCAACACTACTCTATACAATTTTATTTTCTGAAAATTCAGCCATGTTTATTATTGTGAAGCAGTTGATGAGTTTAATAACAGAACAATGCTTTCCTTTATTGCTAACAACATAATATGTCAAAAGTAGTGTGCTGAGTATGGTAATATACGGCATCAGAAAAGTAGTCCGTCTAGACTTATGATACGTGGCATGATATGGGTATTTCTTTCAGTCAACATGTATTTCACTTATGGAGAAAGCCAGTCTTTTGTTAAGATTTTAACAGGCATTATAATAACACAGGTTAACCCTTTGCATGCTGGGAAATTTGTTGTCTGCTGAATTTCTAAAATTAGCATTTTCTTTAAAAAAAAAATCCAAAGAATTCTATCAGAATAGCAAACAGTTTGGATCCTGATGAGACTCCACGTTTTGTGGCGTCTCATCTGGATCCAAACTGTTTGCAAAGGCCTTTAAAATTCGGTTCCAGCACTGAAAGAGTTAATAGCTTTGTTGGGCAATAGATGATGAGTGCACTATACTAACCAACGCACCAACACTCCTTCAACCACACTTAGGCAACATACATTCTCTTCATTTTATCGTAGTTGTTAGTAAAATACATATACTTGCTTTGTAGCTGAAGGTTCACTTTGTGTAAATTAGTCGTGTTTCACTTACCAAAGCCTAGAGCGTATTTATCAACAAAATTAATGTGTAATTATATATATATATGAGTAACAAACAGGACACTGTATATCTCTCTACATTTTGTATGATTTTGTAACTGGTTTAAAAAAAGGGAAAACCTAATTTACCATTACATGTATGTTGCGTGTTCTGAGAAAACTGGGCAAAATGCTTGTGCGTAAAGTGTCATCCCAGATTAGCTTGTGCAGTCCGCACAGTCTAATCAGGGACGACAATTTCCGCCTAAACTGGATTTTCACTAATAAGAGAAATCATTTAAACCAAAAATTCCATAAAAGCGGAAATTGTCGTCCCTGATTAGCCTGTGGACTGCACAGGCTAATCTGGGATGACAATTTACGCACAAGCATTTAGCCCGGTTTTCTCAGAACACGCCACATATAAGTTTAAATTATAAAAGAGCTTTTGAAAAAAACACACACAAATAATCATGTAATGTATGTTAATATATATATACATTTGAATTACAAATATCTTATGACAAATATGACTATCAAAGTTGATATAGCTGTATATGCTTTAAAAGTAGGCTGAACAGTTATAATTTTCAATTTTGTTGAAACATTGTGTAATGTCCATTAGTAGTTTATAATTATTACCTATTCTTTTTAAGCTACATGATAAGCTGGAAAACAAGAAAACTTTGCAGATAAATTTCCAATAGCAATTAGGAAAAGCTTAAAAAATAAGAAAATGTTTTAAAAATCTATAAAAAAAACAACTTGTTAGGCAATGGAAATAATTCATTAAGGTCTTAAACAATATTTAACACTCTTACAGAAAAAAGTTTCTCAACAAAATATATGTTTACTAACATTTATGTCCGGACACGGGAAGTTGAACAACTTAACAAGGCCGAAATCATCTCCTGTAGCCAGAGCGGTGCCATGGTGTGAGAGATGGGCACAATTCACGTCATCCTTGTCGGAATCTTTGGGCCAGATGCCAATGACTTCATCACCCAATACACTGTGAGAGAAACAGATGAAATTTTCGATCTATTTATGGACTCACAACATTCTAGCGATAACTTCGCCAATAAGCAAACCATGCATGAAAGTACAATGTATTTACATTTATTTCATCCTCTTCATCCTACTCACTTCATTACCATTGTCCTCAACAATACCATTAAATACCACATACACACTGACACAAACAGAAGCATTATCAGCATAATAAGGTATTTAACAATTAAAACAAGAGCTTTGTCACAGTAAAAAGACAGCAGTCCCCTACAGGGTTAATGGCCAAACGGACCGGGGATAAAGCTAGAGTACCCTCCAGTAAAATGGGTAGCGGGCTAATAAGACACTAAATTCACATACTATTTGCAAATGTTACAAAAAGTTATTTTTAAAAAAGCACAATAATAATTGATAACAAAAAACACCGCATAGCGGGTGCCATCGCTCGGCTGTGGATGGTTGGATTATGTTTTTTTGACCTTTGACCTTCATTGACCTCGACCTTTCCCCCACTCAAAATGTGCAGGTCGATGCGATACACATGAAAAACCAAAAACAAATAAAAATGTTTTAATTTGACCTTGAAGAATGACCTTGATCTTTCACCACTCAAAATGTGCAGCTCCATGAGATACACATGCATGCCAAATATCAAAGTTGCTATCTTCAATATTGCAAAAGTTATGACCAATGTGCAAGTTTTCGGACGCTGCGGACGAGCTGGCTATGACAATACCTCGGGTTTTCTTCGAAAATAGCCGAGCTAATAATTATCACCAAATAACATAATACTAATGTAATTAACAAACTACCTGGTCCATGTTGCCCAGGTGATCTTGCTGGTGATATTCTTGTCTGTTACCAGGTTACCTCCTGGCACGGCGAACACTTGGTGCACATAGGCCCCTGTGCTAACCTGAGGAAAGACAATAAGAAATAGCATACATTTATTAAAATATGTGTTGGGCATATGACTGCACTGTTCTTAAACCCTTAACCACTTAGAAACACACTAGGACACATAAGTGAATCAAATTAAATTAATGACCTCTATTACTAGATTCAAGTTTTACAGGCTTCATTTCCAACCAAAGGATACTGCGAGTTACTTGCAAAAGAATACTGCGAGTTACTCGCAGGCTTTTCTGGTTTTATGCTGTTTGCATATAGCCATTTTCCCTTTGCTAAAGTAGCCCAATTAAAAAGGGACCTGGTGTATCAGATACCGTCCAGCAGTATATCAGCACCATATTCAATTGGGTCGCACTCTGAGAAAAGGGGTATAAATGCATGTGCATAGTGTTGTCCCAGATTAGCCGGTGCAGTCTTCACAGGCTCATCAGGGACAACACTTTCCCACTATACTAGATTTTTGCTTAGAAGAGATAAAACAAAAAATATCATTTAAGTGGAAAGTGTAGTCCCTGATTAGCCTGTGCTAACTGCACAGGCTAATCTAGGACGACACTTTATGCACATGCATTATACCCCCTTTTCACAGAGCGTGACTCATTTAGATGTACAACTCATGATGAAATTAATACTCACCCTGATATACTGGCTGTCCGCTGAGAAGTCGAGCTGTATCACGAAGCTAGGGATGCCCTTGCAATATCCAGCCCGCTGGAGGGACGGCCCTTTGCTGACTTCGTAGTAATCAACACAGTTGTCTTCTGACCCCACCGCCAGCCAGTGACCGTCTGGACTGAACCTGAACAGGAATAATTTTTTTATTCAAATTGTTCACCTTGTTTAACCATTTACCACTCAGATACAAACTTTAACATGTATGACATTCCTTAGAAAATCTTATTAAATTTCAGAGCTTTCTGACTAGATTCAAGTCTTTTCTGCCTAAGATACTGATTACCAACAAACAATATTAAACTTGGTTTAAAGCTGGTTGCATATAGCCATTTTAACTTTGCTCCTGAGAGGGAAAGGGTTAACAATATTTCAGACACATAAAGAAACGTTACAATTCATCACATTGATCCAAGGAGATAGAAATTTAAGCTTGACTAAAGAAGCTTCTTTCATCCCTCCCCAGATCATGTTTGACCAAATAAGCCGGATTTTGGGGAAAACTGGGCTTAATGTATGTGCGTAAAGTCTGCACAGGCTAATCAGGGACAACACTTTCCGCTTAGACTGGACTTTTATTAAGAAGAGACTTCCTTCAAACAAGAAATACCATAAAAGCGGAAAGTGTTGTCCTTGATTAGCCCTTGATGACACTTTACAAACTAGCATTAAGCCCCATTTTCCCGGAACACACTAAAATGTTCTCACCTGATAGCACTGATTGCAGCAGCCCTGTCCCTGCGTTTGCCCCAGACCTTCAGACCATTAGCGAGTAGCACAATGAACTCTCCAGTCTTCAGGCCTACCGCTATCATCTCCCCATCGGGGCTGTAGCACACCGAACGGGCGGCAGTCACTGGCAGCTTGGCTACACAGGCCTACAAAAATATTACATGGAGCCTCGTTTTGGGAAAACTGGGCTTAATGCATGTGCGTTAAGTGTCATCCAAGATTAGGCTAATTTGGGACGACACTTTCCGCGTTTGTGGATTTCTTTGTTGAAAGGAATTTTCCACAAAACAAAAAGCCATTTTAGGCGGAAAGTGGTGTCCCTGATTTGCCTGTGCAGACTGCACACCCCTGAACAGAGCTCCATGGAACTTTTATGGATGTGCACACAGTTTATTTGGAATTCGATCCAAAGAGCTCCATGAATTCATTAAAGGTTGCATCACATGAAAGGTTTTAAATATACAGTGCAAACTTATATTTTTTGTATTTGCAAAATTCATTAAATGATAATATACCCTCCGCAAAATGCTTTAATCATTGATTGGAAATGAATAATTCCAACAACATTCCATAGCTGAAAGTCTATTCTGCAACAGAATGTCATTACCAAAACTGGTCATTTGAGCAACTGTTTTTTTCAATATTGTTGCAACACATGGATTGCTCATATCAAGTTGAACAAGATGTGTTTGTCCCCTTTGAGCGATTTTGACCAATATATTTGACCTTTGACCTTGAAGGATGACCTTGACCTTGACCTTTTACCACTCAAAATGTGCAGCTCCATGAGATACACATGCATGCCAAATATCAAGTTGCTATCATCAATATTGCAAAAGGTATCATTTTGACCCATATATTTGACCTTTGACCTTGAAGGATGACCTTGACCTTTCATCACTCAAAATGTGCAGCTCCATGAGATACACATGCATGCCAAATATGAAGTTGATATCTTCAATATTGCAAAAGTTATGGCCAATGTTAAAGTTTGTGCAAATCAACAAACAAACGAACAAACAAACCAACAAACGGACAGGGCAAAAACAATATGTCCCCCAGTATAGACTGGGGGACATATAAAGCACGCAGTTATGAAACAATTGATGGCCAAGTGGTTTATGCGAAAGCTTTTCAATCCAAAAGACACTTGTTCAAGCCCCGCTGGGGAAATACATTTATTCTCTTTTTTTGTATATTCTTTTTTTGTTTTAATTTCAATGGCGCTCTAGTGTTCTGTGGTTTTAATCTTTCAATTTAAAGCATTTACTGACACAGTTCAAAACAAGATGTGTTTGTGAAACACTATGTTCCCTTTTGAGCGATTTTGACCCATATATTTGACCTTGAAGGATGACCTTGACCTTTCACCACTTAAAATGTGCAGCTCCATGAGAAACACATGCATGCCAAATATCAAATTGCTATCTTCAATATTGCAAAAGTTATGGCCATTGTTAAAGTTTGTGCAAACAAACAAACCAACAAAAAAAAAAAACAACAAACAGACAGGGCAAAAACAATATGTCCCCCAGTATAGACTGGGGGACATAAAAATGTCCCAATCTGTGAACAAGTATCTGTAACATGATCATCAAATAATTTAATGCTATCTTACATTTAAAAATATTTCCAAGTGAAATCCTACCTTAGCAGCTATGTCCCAGATGCGTAGAGTGCCATCATAGCTAGCGGTGATAAACTGGGGCAGGGAGGGGTGCCTGTCCAGCCCCCACATCTCCCCCTCACCGTGACCTCCCACCAGGGTCTGAATGACCCCGGTCTTCTCTGCAATCTCTATGATGTCATTGTCCTTTGTGCCCACTAGGATTTTACCCTGGAAAAAATGTTTTTTTGTGTACTGTTATGTTTTTTTTATTTAGCAGAAGAATGTATACTAATTATTGAAGTAATAAATACATTGAATGATGAGGCAAGAGTTGTTGTAATTATTTTATATTAAGTAGTTTTTTTATTCCCACTTACCTGGCTTGTAAAGGCTAGCAAGATGCCTGTCGGCATCATGTCGAGCCCATTGTCAATAATGCAGGTAGATATTAACCCTTTGAGCGCTGGAACCGGATTTTGAAGGCCTTTGCAAACAGTTTGGATCCAGATGAGACGCCACAGAACATGGCGTCTCATCAGTATCCAAACTGTTTGCTATTCTGATAGTATTCTTTGAAAAAAATCAAAGAAAATGCTAATTTTAGAAATTTAGCAGACAACATTTTAGCAGACGACAAATTTCCCAGCATGCAAAGGGTTAAAGAAGCTGAACTATGCACATGTTTGACCTTTGGCCTTGAGTATACACTTGTCCTTTGACCAAGGCGTGACATACCTTCTCCTCATGGTTAACATAATTGTAAAAACATCTTAAAATTGCATGATGAATGACAAAGTTACAGTCCAGAAAAGCTGTTTTGTGGCCAAATTTAATATTTGATCTTTATTTGTGACCTTGACCTTTGAGGTAAGAAGACGGTTGTTACAGAAGACACAGTCTCAACAATGTGAACCTCTGATAATTAAGTTTGACCTCGACCTTTGAGGAAGGAGAAGATTTATTCTAACGCCAAACCTGTCTGGAAAATAATTTTAAAATTGAACGATGAATAATAAGTAACAGTCCAGACAAGCTTTGACGCACACAGGCACACACATACACTAACATTGTAACAGCTACATGGAGTTTCCCGAAAGTGGGCTCGACAACAAATTTTGTATTGAGCTTTCTAAAAGAGGTCTCGACAGAAAAACATTTACTTGAATAAAAATATACATAAATATTCTTTTCTATTTAAAGCCAAACTGTTATCAAATGTGAAACAATACATGTATGGCTTCATCACTACTGCATGTAATATTTTAACAAGATAAGACATATGAAGATTTGTGCCAGCCTCCTGGTAAAAGCATATGCCTCAAATTATGACATAGTATTTTCCCATGAAAAGCCTTTCTTAAAAATCCACATAAAATGGTACAGAAATTCTAGTTAATTGAATGTCAATTAATTGGGAGATTCATAGAATCTTCACTTAAAATATTTCAATCATCTTTATTATAAATATTCAGACTCCCATTTCTTGAAAATTCTTTATTATATTGTTAAATTATTTTCATATTGAAATAAAATGTGTTTTGCTAATTTAACATTAATTTTGCACTCACCTTAATCCTACAAACTGATTTCACAACATCAGGGTTAAGTCCCTTTTCCCTCAATGGGAATGCCCGACACCTCTTCATCTCCTGATCCCACAACTTTACAGGGCCATTGTCTTTGGCACTGCAGTCAGAATGAAATAATAATTTGGAGGATCAATTTAAATTGGACCACGCTCTTAGAAAATAAGGCTTAACCCTTTGCATGCTGGGAAATTTGTCGTCTGCTAAAATGTTGTCTGCTAAATTTCTAAAATTAGCATTTTCCTTTTTTTTTGTTTCAAAGAATACTATCAGAATGGCAAACAGTTTGGATCCTGATGAGACGCCACGTTCTGTGGCATCTCATCTGGATCCAAACTGTTTGCAAAGACCTTCAAAATCCAGTTCCAGCACTCAAAGGGTTAATGCATGTGCATTGAGTATCTTCCCAGATAAGCCTGCGCAGTCTACACAGACTAATTTGGCACGATGCTTTCCGCATACACTGGATTTTTGTTTATAAAAGACTTCTTTTAAATACAAAAATCCATAAAAGCGGAAAGATTGTCCCTGATAAGCCTGTGCCAACTGCACAGACTACTTTGGGATAACACTTTACGCACATGCATTAAGGGCCAGTACACAACTTTATATATTTAATCTGGACCGTGAACTTTCAGGCATGAAAATCTTGCGAAAAAAAAGTTTATTATGGAAACCATAATTATGTTACAGACATTCTTAACTGGGGCACAACTTGTGTCTTTATTAACTTAGGTTTATACAAATCACACACGCACAACAGCATCATATCATAAGAAGCAGTTCATGTATATGTCAATTTCATATGTTTACAAGTGTAGGAGAACTTCTGTGGACAAATTTGCGTCAATGGACAGACACATTGGCAAACAGACAGACTGATGGACAGATTTCAATGGAGATTCCAGTATTAGCATGTTAACTTGGTACCTGGGGTATAAATATTGCAACAAGAGGGCAACGGAGGCACAAAGCATTTACATAAGTTCCTTTTGTTATGGTTAGCTAAAAAGTACAATAAGTGATAAAAAAGAATCATACGGCATCTCTTTGCCCCCAGTTACAATCAGCCCGTCTCTCAGTGTTGTGAACATGGAGAAAATGGGACCATTGTGCGCCTTCTGCACGAGTCGGAGAAGACTGTTGTCTTGCCATACAAACACGTCACCACTCATGGCTCCTGTGTATGTCACATTGTTCTGTGAATAGAACGATATCATAAGTTTGTTTAGATTTTGTGCCGTTTTTTTTTAACAATATTTCAGAAATATCACAGTGTTAACCCTTTGAGCGCTGGAACCGAATTTTAAAGGTCTTTGCAAACAGTTTGGATCCAGATGAGACGCCACAGAATGTGGCGTCTCATCAGGATCCAAACTGTTTGCTATTCTGATAGTATTCTTTGAACAAAATGAAGAAAATGCTCATTTTAGAAATTCAGCAGACAACATTTTAGCAGACGACAAATTTCCCAGCATGCAAAGGGTTAAGTTAACCTACTTACACTTTTCCAGGGTTAGCTTGTTCACCAGTACTAAGGGAACATATTTATGTCCATAACTTACAGCTCCCATATTTGATAAAAGATGTAGGGGGTGAATGGGCATAGAGAGGACAGGATTGTATTACACCTATCACTATACAAGTTTTGTGACAAAGCCAGAAATCCAACCTAAGATCCTAAGCTTTGCATCCAAGCACTCATTCAACTAACCAAGCTACAAAGCCCAAGAAGGGAAAAAACACATTTTGGTCTCAGGAAAAAAAAAAGATTGTAACTAAAATTCAAAAAATTTCAGCACAACATAAGATAACATACGCCCCCTTTTTCCACATTTTTCTAAACCTAAACGCAAAGTGTTTTTCCACATTTTTCTAAACCTAAACGCAAAGTGTGACGGAATTTCAGACGGACGGACAGATGGACAGTGCTATCACTATATGCCCACCTTCGGGAGCATACAAATTTCAGCACAACGTAGTTGCATTTGATATTTAACACATATCCTATTACATATTTTCCCTTTATAAGTTCAAGACTTTATGCTAGCAGAAATAAATAGTAAATGGGCTAAAGATGTAATGTCTGAAAATTAACAAGAATTAAAAAAAGGGCACAACTCTGCAAATTGCAGGTCATTGTTATAGCTCTTGGTCAGCGACAATGGTCAGTGATCATAATGATGTGAATACAAGTTTTAATTGAGTATCTTTAGCCCTTTGAGCGCTGGAACCGGATTTTGAAGGCCTTTGCAAACAGTTTGGATCCAGATGAGACGCCACAGAACGTGGCGTCTTATCAGGATCCAAACTGTTTGCTATTCTGATAGTATTCTTTGAAAAAAAATCAAAGAAAATGCTAATTTTAGAAATTTAGCAGACAACATTTTAGCAGACGACAAATTTCCCAGCATGCAAAGGGTTAGTAGATATATTGACATTGAGTTGTACCACGCAAACTTTTACCAGCATTTTTTTTTAGTACAAAATGGCGCATCATTCTGTTAAATTGCAGGCCAGAGTTATGGGGTTTGATCAATGACCTTGCATGATAACCCCAAACTTGTGTGAAGTTTCCATTGAATAGCTGTCGCAATTATAAAGTTACAAATTGGTGAGTGGTTTAACTACAGATGAATAGTTGGGCTATACAACATCTTAAAATTATAAAATCATCGTGTATGTCATTTGACGTTTAAAAAAAAAATACTTTATTATTTGAAATGTGTTGTCAAAAGACGTAAAAATGTACTTAACAGATTTTTTCCATGGTTTTGATAAAGGCGCAATGCTGAAACGTCAATAAAAGGAGTATAATCAGAAGATATATTATTATTTTATATCCCTTAGGATAATTAAACTGAAATCATAACAAAAATCCCTCACAGCTCCAAATGCAACAGACAACATGGTCTGCAATCTTTTGACACTGGTTCCCATTCCAGCATCAGTGAGCATGGCCTTCTTGCTGACCAGTTGGTTCCCAGCCACAGTCCAGAACTTCACGTGTTTCACACCCACGGACACGAACTGGCTGTCAGAGTCCGGACGGAACTCGGCACGGAAGATTCGTTGACTGTGTCCACCAACTGTGGCCAGAGCAGTGCCTGGTAGAAAGCGTAAAATTTGTCACTTAAAGCCCCATTAACACTCAATATCAATGAATATTTCGTAAAATAAAGTTAACCCATAAACAATCAGTGTTCCTTATAGCAATAGCCAAAATTTCAACGCTATTAGAGGTCTGGTTACATAGATTCAACAGGATACAAAATGCTATTTTTTATTTTTTTTGTGGTTCAATATATTCCATTTTAATTTCCCGCAACAATATCTAACAAATATCTAACATAGCACATCTGGTGTTGACATTTTGGCTATTGCTTTAAGGAACACTGATTTTTTTGTGGGTTAACTTTATTTTAGGAAATATTTTACGAAATATTCATTGATTTTGAGTGTAAATAGATCTTAAAACTACCCAGAGGCTATAACAACATTTTTTTCATATTAATGAAAATCCTTCTTCTACTGCTTCTGTTTTTCTTACAAGATTAAGGTTTTATGGTGTTTGCTGCTCATCGTTTTTTTAGGATCGGAAATGAAGCCTTTAAATCTTTAATCCATTTTACAAGGTCTTTAATTTACTTTGATTTTCTAAGGTACTGCGAACTAGTCAAAATGCGTATCTGAGTTGTAAAGGGTTATATATAATCAGATATGCTCCAGGATAAGATCATTTATAAGATGTTTCTATGTAATGGCCCCAACGTCTCTACTAACCATCCTGCCATCTCCACACAGTAATGTTGTGCTCCAGACCCACGGACACCACGTATTTTCCCGTGCACGAGAAGTCAACCGAACACACGCCTTTGCTGTGCTCCCCGCGTAAAATGGACAACGTGTCTTTGGTGGCCGCATTCCAGATGTGAAGGCAAGGGGGATTCCCGATCTGACCCGATGCTACAATGTTCTTGAACTTTGGATGCTGGTTGACGGCCAGACAGATGATGTCATCCGTGTGCTTCAGGTAGAAAGACTGGGACCCTGCAAGCACCATGGCAACAAGAGTAAAAACGAGCCTCATTCTAGGATAACTTGGCTTCAAGCATTTTTGTGTAAAGTGTCGCTGAAGATAAGCTTGTGCAGTCTTATCAGGGACGATATTTTACACTTTTATGGAACTTTTTTTCATAGGAAGTATTTTCTAAACAAAAATTCAGTTAAATCCGGAAGCGTCAGTCCTTATTAGCCTGTGAAAATTGCATGGGTTAATCTGGGACGACACTTTACGCGCATGCATAAAGTCCAGTTTTTCCAGAACAAGGCTCAAATGATCAGGCCCAAGGCCCATAGCTTCGCTAAAAATCAATGGACCTGAACAAAACTCAAGGGGCTAACACTCCGTTTTTTCCGACACGCTTTGCTTTGATTATTTTTTTGTTTAAAGGAAGAATCTCATTAGCAAAAATCATATTTAGACCGAAATCATCGTCCCTGATTAGCCTGTGCAGACTACACAGGCTAATATGGGACGACACTTTATACACATGCATTAAACCCTGTTTTCTCAGCGATAGGCTCATTTGTGTACCTGTTGCAAGGTTCTTGACAATGCCAGCCCCCGCGGCATGGTACACAATGTCTGCCCCGTCGTTGACATAGTGAAGATTGTTGCGCGCATCAAACCCTCTGTAGCCATAGATGTACTCTAACTGAAGGTCCTTTATATTGGAAAAACAAAAAATCAATAAACATGTTTATCAAATAGTGAAGAACCTATTTGAATAATATTTTTCTACATGTAAAGCAAATTACTTATTACAAAAAGAAATTGAGTTGTTCAATGAAATATACACAAACCAACACACTGGTTATATAGCCTAAATGGTGTTATTTTACAGTGACAGCTTTTAGATCAGGAGAACCTGATCTTTTCTTTAGGACCATTGTAGCAATCATTTTTTATCCACCTAGTGTATGTTCTACCCTAGAAAAATGTGCCAACTGTCTTAAGAAGCCTATTTATTTTAACAAAATCAGCCTGTAGTTAACACGTTTAACCCAGGGATCATATTTTCCCACAACATCAATCGGTCTGGATTTAAAATTGGGGGAAAAAGTATTTGAAAATTTACATCCGTAATACATGCCAGAATTTTTCAGGTCCAAATCGGGACATTCCATAAAAAATTGTCGGGAAATTTGACTAAAAAGCAAGACACCTTAAATGATCAATCATTCCACCTTTACTTTAGTCAGTATATTACTTACAAAAACTCTAATTTTCTGCCCAATTTTGACGATACATGTGTTTCAGAAATTTGTGAACACAGCGTTCTCCATTTTCCGCAATTTAACACACTCTATAAACTGAATTGTGGGGTTTCCCCGTATGCCTCGATTTGACATCCAATCGGTACAGGGATATCCCCTTGAACATATGTAAATAGCGTAACGCGATGTGAGCGCATAGAGCACTTGTCTTATTCAACCAATCGTCAATTAACTCTAAATTTAGATTGATGCAATATGTTACAAATTATTTTCTGAAAATCAGTCGAAAACGAAAGTTAATTTATGTGAAACATCGATGCGTATTGGTCAGCATCCAATTTGTTTGATGTACAAAATAGGTTTTTTAACAGGTTTTATAACCTTAGGTGGTATAATACACAGGATAATTAGTGTCATTGGCATTTATTTCTGTATGATACATCTTTCGATAGCAATAAGAGACTCCTATCATAAAAACACTGTGTTGTGAATGCCTGATAAAATCAATAATTTGCCGATAAATCGCCGATAAGGTGTCAAAAACAACACCAGTCCACTCGAGAAGCAGAAGCGGGTTGTTAATTGGGGGCAATAAAGATATGCGATGGTAAATTTTAGCCAGACTGAGCTTGAATAACAAATTTTATTGGGAACTTATAGACTCAACATTGTTTTTTTTACAAATGTCGGGACAAAATCGGACCGACTGTTTGGGATTTTCAATCGGTCTTTCATGACCCAAACGGTCTAGGACCAACAAAACCGGAAAAATTATGATCCCTGGTTTAACCTTAACCAAACTTGACTTTTTAATAGAAAAAATGTATCTCAACTTACATTCACTTGGGTCATTTTTTGCTTTTTCCCGCCGGTGGTTGCTGGTAGCTCTGCCCTCTTCACCTTGGGTGGCTCTGGGGCGTTCCTGCTTACACGTGCACTGAAAGCAAAGTATGATTTTTTGCATGAAATCTATGACAATCTTTTACTGAAGAATAAACCTTTTTATACCCCCCTCTGAACAAGAGGGGGTATATTGTTTTGCTGGAAGTCGGTTGGTCTGTCAGAAGACCAGTTAGTTTTTCGATCAAATCTTGTGAACGGATTGACCAATTGGCTTGATACTTCCCATGTGCATTTGCCTTTGCCAGTAGATGACACCTATTGAAATTGGGGTCACTAGGTCAAAGGTCAAAGTCACTGTGACATTAAGTTTTATTTTAGTGGCTAAGTCACACTAATATGTTAAGATAAACTCTTATGGTCAGTTTTGTTGCAAAAAATCCTGTGTCATGACCCTGTTTGGAAGGCATCTGTCTCCGACTGCAGAGTTCTTGTTTAATTATATTCTTACAAATGATGTCTAGGCCCCTGGCCACAACACTTTACATACTAGAGTAGTGTCAATTGTTAGTTATTATGCAGGCCACAGAACTATAGAACCACACAATTTGTTAAAAAATATGCCAAACTTCAAATGATGAATATCAGTTACTACCACTTATGATATAGAGAAGATAATTTCCAACGAGAATGTCAATTTATTTTTAAGATTTCTTTTTTTTTCATAGTCCTTAACCAACTTACCATTTCTCTTCTAGGAATTGTGTCAAATCATGACTCTGAACTAGTAACTGTCAAAGCATGACATTGAACCCAGTCCTGTCATGACACTGGGCCAGTACCTATCAAATCACAGTGATTTTTCCCCCCCAAAATTGCAGCCTCTTACAGGTTGTTTCAGGATTAACATTTTTTTTCCCCAAAAATCTGGCCAAACTTTTTCAATAAACTCAATAATTGGTTTATTGAGTTTATTGTACAGCAATATAAATCCGTAGAACTTTATAATATTATTTTTCAAATTCAGTTTAAAGAGCACTTATAGTATTGTTTCATTTTTCCCAATTCCATGGTTTTTCACGCTATTTTCCCCAATCCAAAAGGCAAAGGCTTTAAAATTTAAAGCAAAACAAATCACTGCACTAGTACCTTTTCACCTCGCTGGCCTCCTGCAGGCGAGGTTTCACTCCTTGCTTCTCTCTGATGTTGTCTACATAAATCTTGGTCATGTAGTCAATGTTCTTCTCTCTCTGAACATCACTATCATAGCCTTAAACCGTAAAAAATACAGGTGCTTTATGGGTATTTTGAACTTTTATTTACAACCTTTTCAAAGCCCTGTCGGATATACCATCAAGAGATTCATTCTAATCAATGCTTTTCAGATTCAATCAAGCAAGTCTGAATATTTAATATTTTTTTGGCATTCAAGTGTTCATTAAAAACAAAACATACCGCTTAAGAAGAGATGTTTGTAAAACATATATTCTCCCCACCCCAAACTAAAAATAACATTTTCAAGAATTTCAATCCAACACCTGTAGACATCAAGAAGCAATACAAAAATCCCTATATGGCTTATGAAACTGTTGGGACCACGTTTTTTGTGTGTGTAAATACCATGTCAATAAAGATAAAATTCTTGACACATTTACCGCTGCAATACCACAATCTGTCCAATAATGAGGGAATTAAGTTATGTCCAGATGGTGTTTTTTAACAATTGAAATTCTGCTTAAGGGACGTTTTTCATGGGTATTTATGGTTGATAAAATGACTAAAGCACCAGTACTAGTCAAATCATGACACTGTGCCAGTATCAGTCAAATCATGACACTGTACCAGTATCAGTCAAATCATGACACTGTACCAGTATCAGTCAAATCATGGCACTGTACCAGTACTCCTCAAATCGTGACAATTTATTAGTACATGTACTTATCATATATGACATTTTTGCTCAGATGACCTTAAAATATGGATTACCTCCCTCTTCCTCTGAGTCAGTATCTGAGTCATCGCTCTGACCACAGGCAGTTGTCTTCTCCTTGCCCTGCCCTGACGTGTGTTTCCACACCATCACAGACGTATCGGCACCACCCACGGTCACAAGCTTCTTGTCCCCGCTGGAAAACCTGCAGTTTGTAACGTGGGCACTGTGGCCGACGTACTTCTTGAACTTGGAAAACTTGCCCTGAAAATAAATGTATCAGTCAGAGGGCTTCCGCTGCCATACACCTAATAAGCCTATGGTTACAAATTCACAAGTTGGTTTAACAAACTTATATTTTGCTAAAACATTTTCTTCATAAATACACATGAAAAAGAAAAATTGATAAGAATTTTGCCCAAGTGAGGCGTATTTGGCTAAAGAACATTTTGAGCTCTACGACGTCCTGAATCTTTATTAAATTAACTGCAAATGCATTTGAACATGGTAGTTTTATGCATAATTTTAATACAAATTTCAAAATTGCAGAATGCATCAGATCACCTATTTAATGAACTAAGTCTTTTGAGAAACATTTCTGCCATTACAAAGGAAGTATACCGAAAGTGCATAATAAGTGCATCATTGTATGCTTTATTATAAAAAATGCCTTTTGTATAACAAGGTTATCATCAACAAAAAATATGATTTTCTATAAGAGAAACTTTAAATTGTAATTAAAAACAGGAAAAAGAAAACCCTTTTAAATAGAAGAGGTTTGTAAATTCCTAGAAAAAACCACAGTGAGGTAAAATGTAGGAAATAGAAAAACAAATTAAGGTTACCTAACTTAAAAAAAGAAAAAGAAAACATATCCTGAAAGTAAGTATTTAACAAATATTTCCAAATATGTACATAAACAACATTATCACATGCTTAACCTTGTTTTCAATGTAATACAGACATTACGTATTTTTTTAATATTACACATGTGTAATACAACATTTTTAAGTGTTTTCATTGGCTACAGAATCAATAACTAACCAATGGCATGGCTTTATTTTGGTGAAATGACGTCGTCAACATGAAATGACGTCACGATAGTAAACAACTTTTAGATCTTTCAGCATTTGTTTGGTCAATTAAGATGTATTTTATTTATTTTAAAAGCATGTGATAAAAAAGATCTGACACTCGTTGTCATATCATACCATATTTTATTAAACTCGTCCAGGAAATTCTTTAGTAAGCTCGGCAAAGGCTCGCTTAATAACAAAATTCCTGAACTCGTTTAATAAAATATGGTATGATATGACAACCCATGTCAGATCCTATATATATGATACTTGCTTATTTTATTAGTTTCTTTAGAATTTAACTGATTTCTTCAATAAAGTTATCAATATTATTACTTTTATCATTATCTGCATCTGTATCAATATAATTATATCGTACCACAGCTGGATAATTGAACAGCTTAACGAGGCCAAAATCGTCCGCCGTCGCTATGACTCCCATATCCCGCGTGGTACACGCCGCGTTGATGTCGGTGACGTCACACTTTGGCGGCCACAGCCCCTCGCAAGTTGCCCCAACTACGCAAGTCCAGGAATTCCAGGCAAACCTCTCGATCTCTGTATTCCTCAGGGTGATCCTGTTTCCCCGGGGAGCTTCAAAGAACAACTGTTCCTTGGCCCCGGAGTTCACCATGAGAATTTTGCCTGCAAGTTTTACACAAATTTATAGCTCAGGGAGATGACAAAGTGGTTTGATGTATTGACCAGTTTGTTCAAAAGCATCAGTTGTCAAGGGAAATTTCAATTTATGCAGATTTTATACGCAGGCTATACAACTAAACCCACAAGTAGTTATGTATGTATATTTACCATGCTGATTTATGGGATGTGATGTAAATGTCTTAATGTGTCATTTTTGTGTGTGTGTTTTTTTACCAGTGAATTAAGTATTATGAAATAAATACTTAAATGAATGCAACATTTAGCTATAATTTGTGTTGCATTTTGTTTTGGTTGTAACATTTTTACAAACAGCGATAATCTTTATCACTTCTTCAAGGCTCTGCTTCCTTATGCTCTGTTTATATTGCATAATTTTGTTTCCCAAAAAACTAAACAAAACAAGAGTGCCAAACTGTCACAAGATACGCCCGTTCGAAGGTTTTGGACACAATGCTAAATGCTTGAAATGCACTAAGTGACCTCGTGACCAAGTTTTCGACCCAACATGACCCATATTTCAACTTGACCTAGATATTGTCTAGATACAACTTCTGACCAAGTTTGGTGAAGATCGGATGAAAACTATTTGAATTAGAGAGCGGACACTGCTGTGGACGCCACCCGCTGCCTGCCACCTGGCAAGGGTGAAACTATAATACGTCACGTTTTGAAAAAATGGGCGTAAAAAAGGATACTCATGGAGTGGTGATTTACAATTCTTGTAATTTAAAATGAACATACTGTCCAATGGTATTAGATTCTTTATCAGCATTGTGTACAATACTGTGATATATTTGGGACAAGAGCACCGCAGAGCGGGTGCCAACACTCGGCTGTGGGTGCAGTTTTGAATAAAAAGAAAGAAAAAAATAAAAATAAAAAATTGACCTTTGACCTTGAAGGATGACCTTGACCTTTCACCACTCAAAATGTGCAGCTCCATGAGATACACATGCACGCCAAATATCAAGTTGCTATCTTCAATATTGCAAAAGTTATGGCCAATGTTTAAGTTTTGGGACGACGCAGACGGCGGACGCGGACGGCGGAAGGACGAGCTGGCTATGACAAAACCTAGGGTTTTCTTCGAAAACAGTCGAGCTAAAAATACGCAGCTGACCTACACCACTGAACAAGCCGATAGGGAGTCCAATGTGAGTATGGATGTTTTGTACTAGTACAAATATATCATAGTATTGTATACAACCGGTTAAATGATCTTTTCATTACATACTTATTATATTCTTTCAGTTATTATCCCCACGCTTTTTGAAAAAAAGGTGGGGATATTGTGGTTAGCTCCGCCGTCCGTCTGTCCTTCTGTCCTGGCCACTATCTCCTCCTACACTATTAGCACTAGAACCTTGAAACTTACACACATGGTAGCTATGAGCATATGTGCGACACTGCACTATTTGGAATTTTGATCTGACCCCTGGGTCAAAAGTTATGGGGGTTGGGGTGGGGCCGCGTCAGAAATTATCACTCATTTTTTAAGGTTATTTTACATTTACTTCTTCATTTCTACACCGATTCACTTCAAATTGATACTGGACCTCTCTTATGACAATACGGTCAATCTCAACCATGCATGGCCCCATTACCAACCCTGGGGCGCCCCGCCCACATAGGCCACACCCACCAAAAATTGCCATTTACTATAATTTTTTCATTTCTACACGGATTCACTTCAAATTGATACTGAACTTCTCTTATGACATTAGGGTCAATCTCAACTATGCATGGCCCCATTACCAACCCTGGGGCGCCCCGCCCACATAGACCACACCCACCCAAAATTGCCTTTTACTATAATTTCTTCATTTCTACACCGATTCACTTCAAATTGATACTGAACTTCTCTTATGACAATACGGTCAATCTCAACTATGCATGGCCCCATTACCAACCCTGGGGCGCCCCGCCCACATAGGCCACACCCACCCAAAATTGCCTTTACTATAACTTCTTCATTTCTACACCAATTCACTTCTAATTGATACTGAACTTCTCTATGACAATACGGTCAATCTCGACTATGCATGGCCCCATTACCAACCCTGGGGCACACCTAGGTCAAACATTCAGCGTGGGGATACGCGTCGGCCTCTGCCGCGCCATTTCTAGTTTGAATTATTCACATTTAATATACATTAAAACACAAGTCCGCAAAGAGCGCACATGAAGCTGCTTGTAAGGTGTTAGTTGAAAACTTGTTTTTTTTCAAGAAATAATACACTTGAGATAATTTAGATAATTTAGAAGGTATAAGTATGTATGAACAAATCAACCTGGTTTTTGCAGACCTATAATATGATTTTTTCATGGTTTCAACACAATGTAGATTATATTGATAATTCATGAAGGACACTGTCAGAGTAGACTCAGAAATCTTATAAAGTCTGACTGTCCAATATGTAATATATTTGACAAAGGCATGTCCAATAAGGTAGAATTAAGGTAGAATATAGGATGGTCATGTAGTTTGAATGACAAGAGCTGATTGGATGATATAAGTAGGTATATAATAAGACTGTTTCATAGTGCTAGCTATCCAGTCGTAAATTATGAACCCAACAACACTAAAGTTTTTAGAAAATCCTTTATCTAAAATGTTGACAATTTGACTTTTGATGACCCAATTGTCTCTCTTCAAATGATCTTATTTATTCTTGTTCAAATATACATGTTTATTATATGCTTTCCGGTGAGTTATAGAGAAATATCAGTGAAATAAAACTGGTATTTCACTGTTTCAAACAGTGAAAAATAACAGTATATTTTTCACTGTTTCAGTTAGATACTGGAACTACTTCCCTAATAACCCCATGGTGAGCCTCAATTTTCAATTTTCATTTAAGGGAGATTACTCTACTTGAACCTGAAACACACATTTACCTCCCTTTAACTTGGCGAGCACTTTCGTAACTTTAAGAATAGTTGAATACACAAATTACTACGCCAGTATATGCACCACTATTAATTTCATAATAATTTAAACTGAACTATTGTTTGTTCTAATATTGAATGTATAAAGTATTTATTTATTTTAATAGATATATGTTGAATAAAACGTTTATGTTATTACACTGATACATTTCTTTCATATGTGAACTATTTTCTTGTGTAGTAAGTTCTTTGTGTGTTCTAAAAATTGGGGCACCCCACGGGGAAACTTTATTAGGTAAATTGGGAAAATGAAATAAACAACAAAAATAAGCATATAATAAAAAGAAAATTTGTTGGATTCGGTGGAATATCGATTTTAATTGACTCGTGATGATAGAAAAAATATATTTTCACTCGTGGCTGCGCCACTCGTGAAAATATAATTTTCTATGATCTCTCATGAATTAAAATTGCTATTCCACCGAATTCAACAAATATCCTCTATATCATATTATGTGTGTGATATTTATTTTTATTTCTCTAATTAGTAATTGTTGTGTTTTCGGAATGAACTGTGGTTCTCCAAATATATATTTGTATAGGTAGTTGTTTTTACATGTTCAATTTGTATACATCATGTATATCTACAGCACGCAGAGAAAATAGAGAATAAGTCAATCAGCCGATCTTGTTTCAATGCTACACCATTCAAAACAGTATCTTCAGTACTTCTTGAGAAATTACAGGATCCAGTTGTGTGGATGGACGGACAGATATGGTTGACAGAGGCAAACCTATAGCCCCATCGGGTATGACATGTGGAGGACTAATAATAATATGAGCCTCAATATGGAAAAACGGGGCTTAATGCATGTGCATAAAGTGTCGTCCCAGATAAGCTTGTGAAGTCTGCACAGGCTTATCAGGGACCACATATTCCGCCTAAACTGGAGTTTCTCTAAAAAGAGGCTTCATTTAAACAAAAAAATATGGTAAAAGCGGAAAGTGTTGTCCCTGATTAGCCTGTGAGAACTGCACAGGCTTATCTGGGACCACCCTAAACGCACATGAATTAAACCCCCTTTATCATTCCAGCCTACCCTGCCTGTCCCAGTCAACATGGGTGATATAGCTGGAGGCACCCTTGCCGGTCCCGGTCCGTTTCTGACCCAGCACGTTGTAGATGTCCACGAAGTTGTCATGGGAGGCCACTGCCAGGTACTTCCCAGGATCTGAATTGCAGGGATAACATTATAAAAATACTGTAAAATAATATATATTTGTCGGCATGACGTTTCATGGTTTTTCAAAAATTGACTTTTGTGTGGACACGTAAACTTGTGAATTAACATTTTTGGAAAGAAACCTTAGGAATCTGCGTCCGTCTTTTCTGATGTGTTTGTGTTAAATTTGTGAATGGATCAATCAACAAAAATTAATATCCCACCAATAATAATGGTTTTACAGAAGTAAAAAAATAATTTAAAGAGTTATAATTTTTTATCAGCAAAAATATACAGTAAAGTTGAAAGCGTTGTGTTAGCTAAATTGGTAAAGTCCATGCATGATGTTGCTTTACACTTACAAGCATTTTAACCTTCTTTTTTAGATTTCTTTCGTTGAAAGTTAGACTCACATCTCATATACAATTTTTTTGAAACATAGTACATAGGTACTCACCAGGTGAGAATTTTATATCTGCAATTTCTTCCTTCCGATGATGCATGGTGACCACATCAGTCATTGTGTCCGAGTTTACAACTGTGAAACTGCCTGCAACATGAACAACGTATCGTTGACATGGGTAACTTTTAGAAATAGAGAAATATTATAAGAAATAGAGAAAAATATATGTTAGAACAAGGAATGAAATAAAATGCATGGGAAACCACATATTCAATATGAAATAATGGAATTAACCCTTTGCATGCTGGGAAATTTGTCATCTGCTAAAATGTCGTCTGCTGAATTTCTAAAATTAGCATTTTCTTCAATTTTTTTCAAAGAATTCTATCAGAATAGCAAACAGTTTGGATCCTAATGAGACGTCACGTTCTGTGGTGTCTCATCTGGATCCAAACTGTTTGCAAAGGCCTTCAAAATCCGGTTCCAGCGCTCAAAGGGTTAAAAAACAAATCCTGTAAAATAAAATAATGACAGCCATATCATCTTCTAGGTTTACGCGAAAAAGTGACAATGGACATCTCTGTATAAAGCAAAATTTCATTCAGCCTTAATATTGCAATATAGCAAACAGAGGCCGAACTTATTGGAACAAAAAAATGCAGACAATCTGAATACCCAAAGTCAACCTTTTTTTACATGGCATGATTAAAATGGCAATTTTCAGTAGCAGCAACTACATGTATGCTAGGCTTCCTGCTACCCAAGGTACCTAAGGTGTATAAATAAAACAAGAGTGACCACTTATCACAAAATATGTATTTTGTTAACCCTTTGCATGTTGGGAAATTTGTCGTCTGCTAAAATGTCGTCTGCTAAATTTCTAAAATTAGCATTTTCTTTGATTTTTTTTCAAAGAATACTATCAGAATAGCAAACAGTTTGGATCCTGATGAGACGCCACGTTCTGTTGCGTCTCATCTGGATCCAAACTGTTTGCAAAAACCTTCAAAATCCGGTTCCAGCACTCAAAGGGTTAACACTGGGTTACATTGATCTCGATCTGATATGTTTTCTGGCTGATATATTATACACAAATGTATATACAAACAGTGTCACCATCGTTTTGAAGATTGCAAAATTTCTGAGTTAATGAGTGGACAAGGTTATTTTTTATTTTTTTTAAAGGGCCATTATTTATACGTACTTGGCTGTGACATTATGCCCACAAACATTATCGAAAAGTTTCATAATGATACAAATTAGCGCCTGTAGCCTGCCCTCCATTGTTTTCCCATAATATTTTCATTTCATCTAACAGTCTATAAAAAAAAAAAAAAAAAAAAAACTGTACCATCTTTAAATCCAACGGCTATGAATTTCCCATCGTAGGAGAAATCCACACATCTGGCGCCCTGCTTGAGTAGCTTGGAGTTGACCAGCTTGTGAGCGTCCGACAGGTCCCACACCCTCAAGGTTTTGTCATCGCTAACGGTGACACAGAAATCCTTCGTTGGGTGAACAGACAATCCCCAGACTTCACCTTCCAAGTGGCCCTGATTTTTGGGGTAGAAGGAATATAAAAAATAATTTAATTGTTTCCCAGGAAAGAAAATAACGTAATGAAATGACGGCGAAAAGCAAAATGAGTTTGTAATGATTGCGAGAATGATAAAATGATAGTGAGAATTATTGGAAACATTTTAGATTTTTCAGTGATTGTTCATGTAAAACTATACAAATGAACAGTAAGTATTTGTCAATAATGCACACAATGCATATACTAAGACATTCTTAGAAATAAATCGACAAGAAAAAAGCACAAGCTTTCAGGGTAATGATTCTTAAAGCAGAATTGGTTCAGTAACATTCCTGACAGTGCAGTGAAATAAAGCAATACAAGAAACAACAAAAGAGAAAGTGATTATCGACTAATGTTGAAGTTCATACTTCTCTACCAGTTACAAATTCAATTGAATACAAAGTCCACATGCAATTTACAAATCCCTATTTTATGAGCCTTGTTCTGGGAAAACTGGGCTAAATGAATGAGCGTAAAGTGTCGTCCAAGATTAGCCTGTGCAGCCCCCACAGGCTAATCAGGGACAACACTTTCCATTTTTATTGTATTTTTGGTTTGAAGGAAGGCTCTTCCTATTGTGAATTCAGTCTAAAAGGAAAGTTTTGTCTCCTATAAGCCTATGTGGACTGCGTAGGCTAATCTCGGATGACACCTTACTTACGTCCATTCAGCACACTAAACCCTTTGAGTGCTGGAACCGAATTTTGAAGGCCTTTGCAAACAGTTTGGATCCAGATGAGACGCCACAGAACGTGGCGTCTCATCAGGATCCAAACTGTTTGCTATTCTGATAGTGGTCTTAGATTTTTTTTTGAAGAAAATGCTAATTTTAGAAATTCAGCAGATGACATTTTAGCAGACGATAAATTTCCCAGCATGCAAAGGGTTAATTTTCTAAGATCGAGGCTCAAATGATGTACCTGCGTCAGCAGCGTTATAGGTCCTGCCTTATCCACCTCCAGTATTTCACTATTCATGGTGCCGACCAGTATCTTCCCATGCCCCAGCACGATGGCCCGGACCGCAGGGGAGTCATGTAGAAGCATGCCCCTGGACTGGGGCGAGAGGGCCTCCTGTTTGATTGCGTAGGTCTTCAGGCATCGTTCAAACTGGTCGTCCCAGAGCCCGATGATGCCGTCCTTCCCTCCAGTGACAAAGCCCTGAGAAAATATGAATGTATTATAGTGACGATGAACATCATCTTAAGCTGACAATAAGACCTAGTGTATAGTCATTTACATTTCTCTGCATGAATTTTTGTGGTTTAAAAAAAAGGATACGTAAATTCGTGGATTTCTGATTTTGGAAAAAAAGAGGAATTGGTGTGTTTGTGTTAAATTTGTGGATTTGTCTACCTATAAAATCAACAAAAATTTATGTCCAACGAATAATAATGATTTTAAAGTATGTGACATTTATTATTTTGCATATCATCTTCTACGTTAAAATCCTCCCAGTTCGAACTTCTTATTATTCTTACGCTTATTGATAAAATCCATCCTAAGGATATTTGATAGAAACTTTTTTAACAGAGTTTAAATATTTTTCATTTAGATGTTCACTATAAAAATTTATTAAATGGACAGAGGCATCAAATTGTGCTTGTGAATATGACAACTAAGAGCAACAAGAGGCTATCACTGTATCCACGCCATGAGTGCACTGTTGTCAAATTTGCTATTTTATTTTTTTAGAAAAAAAGTATAAAACTGTAAAAGGCCTTCAACACTTCATGTAGTAAAATACAAATAAAAGCTTAATATTGGAGCATTGATGTATCATGTGAACATTGCAATCTAAAAATTCATGTGGCGTAAAATATCAAAACTCCCAAATACTCTGATAGAAACATCCAAAAATATCCGAGGCCAGTAATTTCAAACTTGTAGTTTTCAAAATTAAATGAAATCTTGAAAAAAAAAGAAAAAAAAACAAACAAGAAATATGTACATCGTACAAACATGCCCCCGCTTCATGCCTCTGGACACATAAATGAGTGTTGAGTGGGCAGTCCTCATGTGAATTAATTATAAACAAGATGTGTTTGTGAAACACTATGTCCCCTTTTGAGCGATTTTGACCCATATATTTGACCTTTGACCTTGAAGGATGACCTTGACCTTTCACCACTCAAAATGTGCAGCTCCATGAGATACACATGCATGCCAAATATCAAGTTGCTATCTTCAATATTGCAAAAATTATGATTTTGACCTAGATATTTGACCTTTGACCTTGAAGGATGACCTTGACCTTACCACTAAAATGTGAAGCTTCATGAGATACATGCATGCCAAATATCAAGTTGCTATCTTCAATTCTGCAAAAGTTATGGCCAATATTAAAGTTTGACGCAAACAAAGCAACAAACCAACAAACAAACCAACAGACAGGGCAAAAACAATATGTCCCCCAGTCTATACAAAAAAAAGTTTTATTTTTTTATTTTTTATAGAAAATTGTTATGTCAAAGGCCAGTAACTTTGTCAAAAGTCAATGGACTGAAACGAAACTCAAACTTGATTTGTAAGTCATGAAGGTAGACTCAAACACCAAACAAGGGCTGTTTGTAAAACATGCATGCCCCCTATATGGGCTGTGGTGGTGGTGGTGGTGGTGGTGT
>VMBQ01000440.1:133970-151728 GCA_007657795.1 Dreissena rostriformis
ATTTCCAGTCAACCATTTTACTGCTTCAGGTCACTGTGACCTTGACCTTTGACCTAGTGACCTGAAAATCAATAGGGGTCATCTGCCGGTCATGACCAATGTACCTATGAAATTTCATGATCCCAGGCATAAGCGTTCTTGAGTTATCATACGGAAACCATTTTCCTATTTCCAGTAACTGAGACCTTGACCTGTGACCTTTGATCTAGTGACCTCAAAATAAATAGGGGTCATCTGCGAGTCATGATCAATGTTCCTATGAAGTTTCATGATCCTCGTCCTAAGCGTTCTTGAGTTATCATCCGGAAACCACCTGGTGAACGGACTGACCGACCGACCGATAGACCGACATGTGCAAAGCAAAATACCCCCTCTTCTTCGAAGGAGGGCATAAAAAAAAGGACAGTATCTGAAAGTGTTTTGGAAAATATTCTGGAAAAGTGTTATTTTAAAGAAATTCCAAGGCTTGTAACTTCGTAAACAAGAAACCGTCTGAGATGGGTGATGCTCTCCAAAGGTTTTTTTTGTCACAATATTGCACTATATATTCAGATAAAAGGAAACGTCTTGAGGGGCATAACTTTGGACAAAATAATACGATGGAAGGTTTAGCAACTTAAACATTTCAAAGGGCCATAACTCTCTAAATAAATCATCTAACCAGAACCCACTTATAACATGCGCATCTCCTCAAGGTAGTTAAGCTTCCCATAAAGCTTCATTAAATTCCAGTCAGTAGTTGGGGAGAAATAGCCCAGACAAGAATTGCACTATATGTACAGTTTATAGACATTTTCAAAGGGCCATAACTCTGTGAACAAGGGCACAGCATAGTGGGTGCCAACGCTCAGCTGTAGGTGCTTGGATTTTGTTTATTGACCTTTGACCTTGAAGGTCATCATTGACCTTTACCTTTTCACCACTCCAAATGTGCAGGCCAATGAGATATACATGAACAAAAAAAGTTTTTTGACCTTTGACCTTGAAGAATGACCTTGACCTTTCACCACTCAAAATGTGCAGCTCCATGAGATACACATTCATGCCAAATATCAAGTTGCTATCTTCAATATTGCAAAAGTTATGGCCAATGTGCTTGGATTTTGTTTTTTTGACCTTTGACCTTGAAGGTCATGATTGACCTTGACCTTTTCACCACTCCAAATGTGCAGGTCGATGAGATACACATGAAAAACCAAAAAAAAAAGAAAAAAAAAAGTTTTGTTTACCTTTGACCTTGAAGGATGACCTTGACCTTTCACCACTCAAAATGTGCAGGTCCATGAGATACACATGCATGCCAAATATCAAGATGCTATCTTCAATATTGCAAAAGTTATGGCCAATGTTAAAGTTTTCGGATGACGACGGCGACGATGACGACGCCGACGATGCGGAAGGATGAGAGGGCTATGACAGCTGAGGTAAAAATCATCTGACTATAACCAGCTGATAATATGCACATCTCCTGTTGGTAGTGAAGCTTCCCATAAAGTTTCATTGAATTCCCGTAATAAGTTGCTGAGAAATAGCTCAGACAAGAATTGCAATATATGTACAATGGGAAATTTCAAAGGGCCATAACTCTGTGAAAAATCATCCGACCAGAACCGGCTGATAATATGCACATCTCCTGTTGGTAGTGAAGCTTCCCATAAAGTTTCATTGAATTCCAGTAATAAGTTGCTGAGAAAAAGCTTGGACAAGAATTGCACTAAATGTACAATGGAACATTTCAAAGGGCCATAACTCTGTGAAAAATCATCCGACCAGAACCGACTGATAACATGCACATCTCCTCTTGGTAGTGAAGCTTCCTATAAAGTTTCATTGAATTCCGGTCATTAGTTGCTGAGAAATAGCCCGGACAAGAATTGCACTATATGTACAGTTAATGGAAAATTTCAAAGGGCCATAACTCTGTGAAAAATCATACGACCAGAACCCGCTGATAATATGCACATCTCCTCTTGGTAGTGAAGTTTCCCATTAATTTTCATTGAATTCCGGGCATTAGTTGCTGAAAAATAGCCCGGACAAGAAAAATTGCACTATATGTACAGTTAATGAAAAAAATTCAAAGGGCCATAACTCTGTGAAAAATCATTCAACCAGAACCCGCTGATAATATGCACATCTCCCATTGAAAGTGACGATAAATAATGATGATAAGAAGTCGCGCGCGGGCGTTATTGGGAAATCGATCTCACAGTGACCCACCGCGATCGCGGTTGTTTGCGGTGAAATACAGGTACATGTGAATGACCGTGAGCATTTCCTGAGCTAAACGGTTGAGTAGTCATGCGTGAATTACCTTAAAACGATAGTTTATGTTTTTTTTGGCAGTTTGATGGCTTCATTATACCTATCACATTAATAGGCTCCTACGGTGTACTCTTCCACGATAAAATCGTGGCCAGATACTTACGAGACTGATGATGGCAACCGGGTATAATCCTCGTGGAAATTGAGCTTGATGCATAATATTTTAAAAACATGTATTTCTAAACGTAAAGCGTTTTAACAAACCATCATGGAATTATTTAAACAAAACTGTGAATGTTTTGCTTCATTCTCAAATGAGCATAATTCAATTTGAAATTGAAAACACACTACCGAATTTAAATGTTAACCAGACGGTAACAAGAGCTTCAAATAAACACTGCTCATTTGCATGCACTTTGTGTTGACCCTATGTTCCGATAAAAGAGCGCGAAAATTATGTTGTACATGAATAACCTCACGACAGACAGACTTAAACGTGCCGAGTTAATTGAAATATAAAACACTGTTGTTATTGTAATTCACCCACATTACTAGTAATATCAAATCAAATCAGCCATAAATTGGCATCTTCAGACGCATTCTTGTTACAATGTTATTAATGAACATCAATTTAAACTTGTAATCAAAAGAGTAATTAATCTAGATCCCCGTCCTGCGTCTCTGATGCATTCAAATCGGGAAAAAAAAAATATATATATCGAAGCAAGAGCATACACAATCTAGCGGTGTTGGTCCGTGTTTTGTTGAATTCTCAAATGAGCATCATTAAATTAAGTGTTGACCCTTGTCTCGATAAAAGCACTCGAAAATTGTACATGTACTGGTATGTATATCGTCCATTACCAGCATGGAAAGCGTGGATGTATACATTTCGCATACAAACCTTGTAGCGCAGAGAACAATGAGATGTTTTAATTTTGGTTAAATCAAAATTTAAACTCACTCGTTGATTGGTCGTTATTACTAAATATGTTCTCGATGCTCGCACAACCTGTCACTTGATTCACGCATGTTCAATGGGAATTCTCCCATCCTAGAATTCAGTTTTTATATGCAAATGCGTAAAAAGGCGGACATTTATGAAATTTTTAAACACATTAGGTCCGTTTCTTCATATCGGTTATATAATGGTTTTGAAAATAGAAATCTTTATTATATTGGATTATAGTGTAATGGATAGAGTTGGAACATGTTAGTATTCAGCGATAAATGCATATGGTAGGGTTTACTGAAATATTGAAATAAAAGCAGACTTCTAACTTTTGAAAGTGTTTGAAAACGCTGGTCTGAAATATCGAAATATACATGTCCAATCACATTTACCTGTATTTCACCGCGAACCACCAAGGCGGCGGTGGTCCACCGCGATCGCGGTGGTCCACCATGAGATCGATTTCCCGATAACGCCTGCGGTGCTCACCCATTGTCGCTGCGATTTAATCATCATGGAAACACCTTCAGATCGCGGTGATTGTCCATGCTTGCAAAATTGTCCATGGTTGGACTGTGTTTTAGGCAGAAATCGCGCTAGACGTAGTGTATATGCCACCCTACCCTGAGCATAAAAATTGCCCTTGTCACACTCACCTTGTCTAAAGAATGCATGGCAAACAAGGGCCCCTCATGGGCCTTAACAGTCTTCTGTAAGGTCACTCCGGCCCACACGAACACATTACCATCGCTACCACCAGAGTACACAACGCCGTCTGCTTTGCCAAAGGCCAGACAGAGCATGTCACAGTTCTGGGCAACCTTGCCCAATGTCCCTCGAGTCGAGGTGAAACCCCCACCTTCAACAACAGAGAAAATGAGGTATGATTGGTTTAATCGTTGACCGCTCAGATATGTATTTTCACGTGTTTGTAGTCCCTTAGAAAATCTAATTAAACAAGGGCTGTTTGTAAAACATGCATGCCCCCTATATGGACTATAAGTTGTAGTAGCAGCCATTGTGTGAATACGTTTTTNTTCTTGAGTTATCATCCGAAAACCACCTGGTGGACGGACAGACCGACAGACAGACCGACAGACAGACCGACCGACCAACATGTGCAAAGCAATATACCCCCTTTTCTTCGAAAGGGGGCATAATTAAAGACCTTTCTTAATAGATTCAAGATTTAAAGGCTTAATTTCCAACCCTTAGATCCTGATGAGCAGCAAACAGCATGAAACCTGAACAGACTGCGAGTAACTTGCAGGCTGTTCTGGTTTTATGCTGTTTGCATATAGCCATGTTCACTGTGCTTCTGAGTGGGAAAGGGTTAAATATTACGGTTCAATGGCATTCATTACTTTGTTGAAAACTGTTGATGTTTTAGTTTTTAAACTGAATGCCTTCATAGTCTTTGATTATATATTGCAGAATGGCTTTGATATTTATGCACATGTAGATACCTTATTTTAGTTTGTAGGGCCATATATACAAATAAAATCAATTACAAATTTTAATTTAGTTTTGTCAACAATATACATTTTTTTTACTCATAAACATTGATTAATTAGTTCTAAAATTGTCATTCTGTTTGTTTTTTTGCGAATTGGCATAAATCCAACACTTCAAATACTAGATCCTTAGATTTAGGAAAAACCCACCGGCTTGTGTCCAGAACTTGATGTGTTTCACACCCACTGTGATAATCTTGTTGGCATCAAATGGGTTCCATTTCACCACAAATATCTTGTCTCTGTGACCCCTTCAAGATGAAAACAGCAAGTTGAATGTTATAACATTATGAAATTCTATACCATATAATGTAAGAGACCAAATAGTATGAGGTGTTAATGATCGGTATTCAATTGTTTGTTTAAAAATTACAGTGCAATCAATGCTTTCTTTTTTTTCGTGCCTATCCTTCATGAAAAGAAACACAACTTAAATAGAGTCTAAATCTTAAATATAAGCCCAACAGAAGAAAAAACGTACACTTAATAAGCATGTTCAATGGCCAGTATTCTTAATAATTTTAAATAGAGAATGGGATAGCAAGTGTTCATGGTGGTCCAGATTCTATATGGCAACATTTTAACAGTTTTTAAACATAAATGATCACAGCCAAGCTCTTAAAAAACTTAAAAAAACAAGAGGCCCATGAGGGCCTGAATCGCTCTACTGGCTGGAATGTCAATGGAATGGGAAGTCATCATGCAAGGGAATACTGAAAACACAAATCCTTTCATCCTTGCCAAATGAATTATCAGATGGCTTATATTTTATTTAATTTTAAATTTATAATTGCAACCAATTAAACAACCTACTTAAATGCCTCGGACCAATACAAATTCAAGGGGCGATAATTCTGGACTTTTTACTCTGATGTAACCCATTTTCAATAGGGTTTGAGTCCTTATTAATATAAAGACACTGAACAAGTTTGAAAAGAATCGGATGAAAACTGTGGAGTTTATCGCGTAAACAAGAAAAAGTCTAACGCACGGACGGACGCACGCACGGACGGCAGACGGACGGTCTGATGTAACCCATTTTCAATAGGGTTCGAGTCCTCATGAATATAAAGACACTGAACAAGTTTGAAAAGAATCGGATGAAAACTGTGGAGTTTATCGCGTAAACAAGAAAAAGTCTAACGCACGGACGGACGCACGCACGGACGGCAGACGGACGGTCTGATGTAACCCATTTTCAATAGGGTTCGAGTCCTCATGAATATAAAGACACTGAACAAGTTTGAAAAGAATCGGATGAAAACTGTGGAGTTTATCGCGTAAACAAGAAAAAGTCTAACGCACGGACGGACGCACGCACGGACGGCAGACGGACGGTCTGATGTAACCCATTTTCAATAGGGTTCGAGTCCTCATGAATATAAAGACACTGAACAAGTTTGAAAAGAATCGGATGAAAACTGTGGAGTTTATCGCGTAAACAAGAAAAAGTCTAACGCACGGACGGACGCACGCACGGACGGCAGACGGACGGTCTGATGTAACCCATTTTCAATAGGGTTCGAGTCCTCATGAATATAAAGACACTGAACAAGTTTGAAAAGAATCGGATGAAAACTGTGGAGTTTATCGCGTAAACAAGAAAAAGTCTAACGCATGCACGGACGCACGCAGGGACGGCAGACGGACGGTCTGATGTAACCCATTTTCAATAGGGTTTGAGTCCTAATGAATATAAAGACACTGAACAAGTTTGAAAAGAATTGGATGAAAACTGTGGAGTTAATCGCGTAAACAAGAAAAAGTCTAACGCACGAATGGACGCACGCACTGACGGCAGACGGACGGTCTGATGTAACCCATTTTCAATAGGGTTCGAGTCCTCATGAATATAAAGCCACTGAACAAGTTTGAAAAGAATCGGATGAAAACTGTGGACTTTATCGCGTAAACAAGAAAAAGTCTAACGGACGCACACACGCACACACACACGGACGGACGACGTAAACCACACCATGACATAAGCTCTTCCGGCCTTCGGCCAGTAGAGCTAAAAAATGAAAACATTTTTTTTTTTTTATAATTCCCAGGTTTCCACTGATATTCCCTAGTAAATTGCCCTGACCATACCCTTACTGGAATGTGATTTTCCCTTGTAATAATTGATCAATAAGAATATGGCATTTACCTGGTTGTTCCCAGTTTCTCCCCTTTCCTCCAGTCCCAAACCACAATGGAGTGATTGTCATCAAGACCTACCGACACAAGCTTCTTGCCGTCTCCTGTCATAACATACACATACAAATTGAGCCACGTCATACGAAAATGGGTCTTATGCCATAGCAGCAAACGTCACTCCAGACCAGCCTGCATATTTGCAAAGACTGGTCAGGAGCAACCCTGTCCACTTTAGCCCTTTGCATGCTGGGTAATTTGTCGGCTGCTAAAATGTCGTCTGCTGAATTTCTAAAATTAGCAAATTTTTCGATTTTTTTCAAAGAATACTATCAGAATAGCAAACAGTTTGGATCCTGATGAGACGCCACGTTCTGTGGCGTCTCATCTGGATCCAAACTGTTTGCAAAAACCTTCAAAATCTGGTTCCAGCACTCAAAGGGTTAGAGTCACACATGCTTTTGTGGTCATATAAGTGGTAGGGTAGCTTCAGACCGGACTGGGTGACTGCTAAGGCTGGTATGAATCTACGCTAGCCGCATATGGCCCGTTTTTGCATGACACAGCTCAAATACAATTCAGCGGTGACATGTCATTCAGACCCACCTGATAAAAAGTTTACACTTGTTTCTTGGATGTATTATTTTCATGAAGGGCAATGTCATTCTCTATTAAGAGGAAAAAACTTTGGAAAGAATATTTACATGAAAACAAAAAAAACATTCTCAAAAAGAGATGTGTTCGTCAGAAACACAATTCCCCCTACTGCGCCACTTTGAAATACAATTTCTATTTCTCATTTGGCAGGTATAGAAATCATCTCCCTTTAAAGCTTATTACTTCCATTGGATTTAGTTTTTTTACCTTTGACCTTCAAGGATGACCTTAACCTTTCAGCACTCAAAATGTGCAGCTCCAAGAGATACACATGCATGCCAAACATCAAGTTGCTATCTTCTATATTGCAAAAGTTATGGCCAATGTTAAAGTTTGGGGACAGACAGGGGNCTTTAACAAATCTCTATTTTTAGTAGCAAATAATTATAAGCAACTACCGTGACTGTAGATTCACAGGTAACCTTAAAGTACCTAAGATACTTGTATGACCAAAAGTATCATTGTAAGCTTGGCTTGACCATAAAATGTCATTTTGATTATGCTTCAATTGTATGGTTTCACATATAAAATTTCAATATATCTTTTAGCAGGTTTAGAAATTATCTCCCTTTTTAAAGCTAATTACTTCCCTTGATTTTGTTTTATGACCTTTGACCTTGAAGGATGACCTTGACCTTGAACTTTTACCACTCAAAATGTGCAGCTTAATGAGATACACATGCATACCAAATATCAAGTTGCCATCTTCAATATTGTAAAAGTTATGACCAACGTTAAAGTTTTCGTACGGACACACAGACGGACGGACAGACGGACGGACAGACGGACGGACTGACAGTTCAATTGCTATATGCCACCCTACCGGGTGCATAAAAAATCTTTTGTTTGGAATAACATGACTCATTAAAAAGCAGGTAGGTCAATTTTTTTTGTTTATGAAAGATTTTTTACTAGTTAGTCCTTTGATATGTTCTTATTATGAATGAATTAAAAAAAAACTACAACTAACCTAAATGAAAAACACTTATACTATTCAAGCAATATACGATCAAAGCACAATAATTCAACAAAAACTAATGAACATAATGTGTAAAAAACAGGGACCTCTTTTGTGTAGATTTGAGTAACTTTTTTCTCTCATTCAATATACAAATGTCAGCAAAATTCACAACACATGCATTAATTACAGATAGTAAAGGATTTGCAATTGCAAAGAAAAAAACTGCAGATGCGACACAGACTTGGGCACAGAACACACCATTGCATGTACAACATAACCTTTGAACGCTGGAACCGGATTTTGAAGGCCTTTGCAAACAGTTTGGATCCAGATAAGACGCCACAGAACGTGGCGTCTCATCAGGATCCAAACTGTTTGCTATTCTGATAGTATTCTTTTAAAAAAAATCAAAGAAAATGCTAATTTTAGAAATTCAGCAGACGACACATTTCCCAGCATGCAAAGGGTTAAGATTCTGAATATTCAGGTCAGCCTTATGCAGAACATCCCAAATGTACTCAAATACATGTTTAACAGTCATCACTGTGGGTGACATGATAACAGATACAAATCAGGTTTTTATCTGACCTTCTTAGATTATTTTGTATATACTCATTTACCAGTTTAATTGTGTGATAAGATACGGACAAATTTACCCATATATATTTATCTTAATAATCATGTGAGTGGAGATCAGGTGACACTGGTTCAAAAAATAGAATTTCATTTTATCCACCAACTTAGAGTGAAAATAATTAAATTACTACAATGGCTTCCAATTTTGAGAGTTCAATTCAAAGAGGATCGGATTTGTTCTTTGACTTTTCTTGTGTCACTTGTCTGGGAAATGACCGAAATACAGAGGCTGAATTTTACTGTGAGGACTGTTCCAAGGTTTATTGTGGCAAATGTTTGGAGTACCATAACTTTCTTTACCAGAAGCATGCAACTTTGGACAAGAAAAACATTGGCAAGTGGCCTGTGTCCAATGCAAAATTTGATGTTCTAGAGCAATGTCAGGTGCACAAGGACAGAAAATTGGAAACATTCTGCGAGGACCACAGTGAGCTGATGTGTAATGTCTGTCATATCTACAATCATAAGTAAGTAATATTCTAAGTACTTAAAGTTGCCTAGTTAGTTGTTCACTCGCTTTAGTTACCAGAACATTTGGCCATAGCCAGTGTACCATAATAACGCATACACAAATAACTCAAATAATAGTTCTTTGCATTTTAATTCATGAATTCAGTTTTTAACATAATGTCGATATAATTCTCCTATTCATTAATAACGTTTCCAAGACATGACAAAATCAGTCCAAATCTATCCAAATTCCCCCACCCCTTGGTAGGGGCTCTGTTAAATCCTTCTACTTTAGTGGCCAAAGTTGTTCTCTTTAAATACATGTATCGTTACATAAACATGTCAAATTGATATGCCCACTTATTTGTTGAACTTGCATATACTGGCGTATTTACTATCTGGCAATTGCACAGATACGAAAACAAACATCAACTCACCATGTAATCTCGTCACGATCTATAATGAAATACATACTGCACCCAGTTTCAAGTGTGCATGTACTGTCAAGCAACAAATTAGTTAACTATTCTTCTGAGACTATATTTATGTACAATATGGTATGTGTTATTGTGAAGCCAGCATGGAAGTGTCATATAATGGACAACTTAATTACATGTTGATGATGTAAACATGAAAATATTGTTATTGTTATCCCTATGCACTATGTTACAGCGAGAAATCACTTCTATTCACCAAACAAAGTAGTAGTATTAAATCATTTATGTTGATTTTAGTTCTTAAATAACATTATACACGGCGTCATAGTCACATGGTATTTTAACGCAGCGCATGTAGTCATTTAACATCTGAGGCTATAAACAGATCAGGTAAAATAAAAACTACTGTCAGCAATTACCTCCCCTAACTGTTTATCCTTTTGCATGCGGTGAAATTTGTCATCTTCTGAAATGTCGTCTGCTGAATTTCTAAAATAAGCATTTTCTTCGATTTTTTTTCTAAGACAACTATCAGAATAGCAAACAGTTTGGATCCTGATGAGACGCCACGTTCTGTGGCGTCTCATCTGGATCTAAACTGTTTGCAAAGGCCTTCAAAATCCGGTTCCAGCACTCAAAGGGTTATAGTGTGTTACGCATAATATCAGCAAACTCTCTGTATGGATCGTAGAGGTTTATACGGAAAAGGAACACGCTACTCACAGATTAATAAGAATCACTCACATTTGACAAGCACATACTACACGCAATAAATAGCTTTTGTTTTTTATTGTTGTAAAAAAGCTATCAACATCATTCTTAGCAATGTCTTCCAACAAAAACAAAGGAAAACTTCAGCTGCACAGCAGCAGAAAACTCAAACTATAGCATCATAAACAAGAGCACCGCCTAGTGGGTGCAGACCGCTCATCTATTTGTCAAAGTATGAATCAAATCTGATCATAAATAAAGAAGTTATGGCAATTTTCGCAAAATTGTGGGTGTGTGGTCATTTATTACATTATCTTTCATAAATGAAAAAAAATAAAAAATGTTTGGGGGTTGGATTTTTGGGTGGGATGGTTGGTGGTTGGACAGTCTTTCAAAAGTATAGTGTGGGGTGTGGTCATTTATTAGATTATCTTTCAAAAATAAGAAGAAAATGGGTGAACAAAAATGGGGGGGGGGGGATTCTGGGTCANATAGCACGCTGAAATTTATGTATACAAGGGTAATCAACTAAATGTTATGTTGCAATAATTATGGGCTTTAAAGTCAAGCACAAAAAACATACAGTTGTGTCGATACATTTGACCTCTGTGTGAAAATCACATGTTTTATCAAAAGACATCGCACTTCGATTAATTTCTAGAACAATTAATAAAACATAAAAAATACACCCAAAATATGAACACACAATTTAAAAACATGGTGTGTTGAGATTCATCCAACTCTATAGATCGAAACCAGATATACATGTATATAGTACAAACTTGAAATTTTGCAAGTTTGTTCTCTCCAGTGATGACTTACAAATGAATTGATATAAGCATACACTGTTAACTTGAAATAATCTGACTGATAAAATGAAATCATTTTCTTTTTTAATCCTTATCTTTCTCACTATCATCATCATTGTAAAAGTTTTGATCACAAGTTTCAAAGCAATATTTCAGTAACCAGACAGGAGTACTCCTGATAATAAAACAAATGGGTATTGACCGATGATTGAAATATATTGATAATCTTGTGATGAGAAAAATGCTTCTTATTATGCTGATGTTAATTAAGACAGTGATAATGATGACATTGAAGATATGAGGATTGTGAATTTCATGATAAACATAATGATGATGTCGATTTCCATGATGTTGATGATGTTGAATTACAGGGGTGTCAATTGTCCCAAATTTGAAATCCTGAAAAATGTATCTGGAGGCCTGGGGCCGATAGGGTCCCCGGTGGGTTCAGGGCAAAGCCCTGGCCAGGGGTCCAGAGGTCCCCGGAAGCCCCTGCATTTTAGCTTATTTGAAACAAAGAAATCACTTCTCCTGAGCTTAGAGACACCTGTATTTTTAAGTGATTCAAAACAGAAAAAAGTTAGTTTGGCTATAAAATATCACAATCTTTTTCTTTAAAATTTCATGTAGATGCATGGGTCTGAGGTGGAATGTCCCCGTCAGTGGCGAAGGGCCCGCGCCCTAGCTTAATGTATAATTTCTGTGCAGTACATGTATTCTTTACAGTATTATTGAAAATCTAAATTAAACAAACACTGGAAATTTTCAAATTTTAAAAAGGCTGACCTTAATAAATTGTTTGTTTTGGAGTTTCCCGACTGACTCACTAAAATACCGGCGACTAATATATTTGTTTAGCTTTCCAGGAGTTTTTTGTTTTTTGCGTTATTATTTAAACAATCATTTATATATTCTGAACAATTTATTCACAGAAATTATGGACCGTATCCGCAAAGAGTCGCTTTCGCACATTTTAATCCCTTTTGTCAAAACATCGCAGTCTACACAATAGGTCAGTAGAACCGCTACTACACGGTGCCTATACCACGTGACTTTTTAAGATATGTGTTGGGAGAATTAAGCACGACCCAGATAACATTTTTAAGGATGTCTTTTTTTAAATTTCACCATTTTTAATGGGATTAAGTGGAGAGCCCGCTCATTCGTGAGAGTTTTCTATAGGTAACATGATTTTTTTTAAACAAATAAGTATTTTTTTCAGTTAAGTGCAACCGCGCGTTTGAACTGTTAGAAAAATTTCGGATCAGTGTGGGGACTTATATTACAAAGGCGCGGTTGAAATTTACTGAAAAAATACTTATTTGTTTAAACAAAATCATGATACCTACAGAAAACTCCCTTGAATGAGCGGGCTCTCCACTTTATCCAATTAAAAATGGTGAAATATTTTAAAAGACATCCTTAAAAATGTTATCTGGGTCAGGCTTTATTCTCCAAACTCAGATCTTAAAAAGTCACGTGGTATTGGCACCGTGTACTAGTAAGCATGTTTTCACAACAACCAACACTTTATCCAGTTTTGTCCGGATTTTCTGCTTCATCGGCCTTCAGTACAATAACTGTTTCAATAATGACTTATGTAAACGACCGTAACGATAAAAGATACAGCGTGTTTGATTGGCAATTAAGTTTGAGGAAATGACAATTCCAAATCATTTGCGAAATAATTCTGTTAAAATTTACCACCAAACATTAAACAAAAATTTAATACACGCACGCTTTCCATGCGTTTGACGTGACGTTGTACATGTAGGGAATAATTTGCGTGCACTTTATTCGAGAGGTAGGTTAAAACACAATGTACATTGGCAGTTTTTTTTTAAGAATGTGATAACGTCGAGTTAAAATTTGGATTGGGAAGAGTGTTTTGGTTTACAAGTTTAATTATGCGCATTTGATAATTCAACAAAATACGGAATACAGACCAAGTTCTACCACGCTAATACTTGTGTACGATGCGTTTTTCCAGATTTTTTTTCTGAAAACAAACGTTCGCCTGTCATATTTCACACCTTCTTTAAGTGGCCAACGCAGTTTGTATATAAACTGTGCAAACTGATTGAACATCAATTAAATAGGTGATAATTTGAATGTGCCAAAGTGACCAACTGTGAATGCCAAACCCGAGTGCTGAGAACGAGCGAAATCGATAAAGAGTGAAAATTTCCGGAATGCCGTAGATGATTCGTTCTCAAATGATCGGGCACTCGAACGAAAAAGTCAACCCCCCCCCCACACCTTTAAAAAAACTCATTGGATTTACATTGATCTCAAAATCGACCCTGNGGGGGGCGGGATATTAAAATAAATAAATAAATATTAAGTTCATAGAATCTTGAAAATACTAATAACATTTAGGGGGGGGCTTTATTTGCAGGAAATGCAGCCATGTTGTACTCCTGGCTGATAAAGTGAAAGACCTGCACCAGAAAGGCGAGTTCAAGCACTTATCGGCAACTCTGGATACATTACATGGACAGTTGATTCAGAAGAAAGATGACTTTGAGGACAGTATGAAGTCCCTTGAAAAATCCTACAAGAAAATTCTGGAAGAAATCAATGCTTTACGCAAGGCGATCAATGATTCTTTGGATCAACTGGAGAAGAATACCATAAAGGAGTTAGACACACTACTGGCTGGATTGAGGACATCTATTCAAACTGATAATGAAAACTGCAATGAGTCTATCAAAAAGATGACATCTGTGAAAGAAGATTGGCTAAATATAAAAGGCATGAGTGAAGGAATCCAAATGAGTTTGTACAGAAAATGCCTGGATCAGTCTGTCAAGACCAAATCAGTTTTACAAGAATTAACATTAAAAAATGATATGACACTGAGATTTACACCTAATACAACCATCCAACAAACCTTGTCCACTATTTTAGGATTGGGACTAATACTCGTCCAAGAAAACACAGTAACCAGAGACACAAAACCCGAAGCAAGTTGTACAGTACCAAAAAGACAAATTGACTCTAAAAATCAAACAAGTGATACCAACATGCACAGCTTGGTTTCCAGTCCAGAATTAGGAACACCCAGCCGAAAAGCTGACATAGCAAACGAAACAAGTGTTTTTAACAAGCCAAATCCGATTTCCAATCCAATTTCAGTAACACATAAACATGGTGACATTGCACACCAAACAACTGCTGTCCACAAGCCAGACCATGTTTCCAATCCAATATCCAATTCATCTACACAGTCTAACATAACAGGTGATGTGAACAAGCCAGGTCAGATGTCTGATTCAGTAACAAGTTCATCACACCAGTTGGTCCCTGGATATAAACAAAGTGCAATCAGCAAGTCTGATCCAAACAAAGTCATCAGCGTGAATAGTAGTAAGATGTATAGTGTGAAGATTGAGACGGATTCAAACATCTGCTGGATATCAGGTATATGTGTGACAGCTAATGGAGAACTCCTCATTACAGACTTGAGAAACATGAAAGTGAAGCTGCTGGATCAGACCTACAAGGTGGTGGTCCACTGTGACTTGCCTGGGAGACCATTGTCCATGTGCAGCATTGACTCCAGTCTGGTGGCTGTTGCTTTAGATAACAATAGTGTTCACTTCATCAGAGTGACNACCGTGATAACTTTGCACATATTTGTTTAAGCATTATAACATTTTTTAATTTTAGTTCTGGTTTTAACACTAACATTATATAATTTGATATAAATTTAAGCTCGAAATATTTGATAATATGACACATTCATAATTATGTGACAAAACCAGCTAGTTGAATTTAATTTGAATATACCATATATTTTTCATAGAATTTATTATTTAAGAATTCCGTTAATTAATACCCCAACTACTTCAATTCTTCTTTTTAATGTCGAATACGCTAAATATAAAAACAACCATAATTCAGTATTGCAGGACAAGGAATGGTCGGATTTAAAGATGAACACAGATGAGTCATTCGATATGTCAAGGTTTATGAAGTACACATTTACAATATAATTGTCGTCTAATATATAACCAACACAAACTCGCATTTGCATGCAATAACATTTCAAAACTTAAATACTGTTATTGGTATGGTGAGAAACGCAAGTTGATGCTGCCATACTTTAAAAAATTAAACGTTCCGTTAATTATTAGACGAAACACATTATTTTCGGTTAAACAATCATTTGGACCTCCTGAATAAGTCTAGTCCAAACGTAGGTCAATTTCAATGTCAAAATGAGGTAAGGGTGTGATGGGGGTATGTTGATAAATATCATCCAATTAATTAATCTCATTTAATTTGTGTAGGTTGGGACATTGGTGAAATTCATTTTTTGTTTTTACATTTATATCAATTAATATTTGCGTCTCCGATGACTGATGGGTTTTCATCCTAGCCCATTACAAAAGTCTTCTAGAAAGACTAATCTAGAAATGTTATTGTTTAATGTTTACACGACTTGAGAATTTATCATCATATAGTACACATCCCGTATAATTGTAATCTTCCGCCGAAAGAAACCGTTATTAATTGTGTAAAATGTCTTAAAGCTATTTTTGTAAGACGCATATTACCTTATAAATTGACACTTCACATCGTACCAAACGTGTAATAATTGTTATCTTTTAAACAACTTGAATCAATAATTATATTACGTTTTCTATGTCATCAGTGTTATTGAGCTTGTTGGATATTATTATAATTATAGTTTATATGTTTAGTTATTAGTGTAATTAAGATTAAATTGTATTGTTATACTAGTTTATGCTATCATTGTAGAATGAATGACAATATATTTAGAAGATTGTGATTTCGCCTTTCTGTAAAAATGTTCCTTAAACAGGTATGTTTTTTAATTTTCCATCATTTAATGACAATCGAAGGGTCGCAGGTTTGATACACTAGCAATTTTGCATACGGAGACATTTGAGAGTGGGGAATTCTTCAAGAAGTTCTGATGTCAATATAAATGACTCTCTGTTGACGTGCGGATTGTTTGCCGTACACGCATAAACTGTTTTCTTTGGTGATGCATTTAAAGGACATTGTTTTAAAGCAAAAATAATAATTTATATAAGATAAATTATGCTTTGTTTAGTGTATGTTTTGGAATAAACAACTAACTATTATTAAATGCGTTACTTAATTCCGGTTACATGTAGTTCTGCATTATCCTTTTTACATCCTAAAATAATAATATTTACTGCTTAATCTCGTGATAAAAACATGTCGTCCAAAAAGGCAATACACATGTTTGAAAAACATCGACAATGTAACGTTGATTACAAGCCCACTTATTTTACACATCCGGCACGCTACATTTATTACATTATCACGTGTATGAACTTTTGTATATGATTAGTTTAATTTTATAGATGTTTCAATTTAACAAACGATTTTTCATCTGCTTTTACTAAAACAATGTGATTTACTGCTTAAAGTCATGTCAGGTATACATATTTTAACATGATAATAAACCTACCAAATTTCCATTCGTTTAAATATATCTTAAACGCGGTTTCATATAGAGTGTTATCAATAGAACCGATGGCAATTCATGTCAAGGTCAAGACCTTTTACCGTTTTCTCTTGCTGCAATTCACTTCGGTTTCTGGCTTACTCTCCTCCGGCAATTGAACTATTAATTCAAATCCACTATTATGTTCAACGTCGTATAATGTGTCGAAATATACATGCTTTGGGACAGTCAAATGGTTAATTGCATGTCGGTAATGCAGTTAGACACGTTTCTACATTTTACTGTTATATCGATTTAAAATGTAACATGCCAGCATATGTATTATTTGTTTTATAATAATGTTTAAACGTGTGCTATTACCATACTCAGTGTACTTGAAGTACAAGGTTAGTTAACTGTTGTGGATACATTCTTTACACAAATCTATAGACAAAATATAAAAAAAAGATCCATAATGTACCTCTTGATATTTTGCTTTTTTAAATGTCATCATCGATGGTGTTATATGCTGCTGCTTCTCCAGTCCCATAACAAACAACATACGAAAAGGAAGAGCTATACATATTAATCTTAATTTAATCGAAAGTCATGTGTACCTTCCATCTCAGTACACTAGGATTATTAATAAATAGGTATTTAGTTTGCACTGTTCATTGTGGCTCCTAAAGGGACACAAATAGTTTCCATATTTTTTATAGAAAGCACAGAGAGTACATTTTCACGCGGGAATCTGGACTTTCTTTAACAATCTATTATATATATA
>VMBQ01000440.1:152359-187494 GCA_007657795.1 Dreissena rostriformis
TTGTTGGTCAGATGTGTATTTTTTTAATATCATTTTTTTTTGTTCACATTCTTTTATGAAAAAGGGGGGGGGGGTCACCATTGTATATCTCAATTATTTTTAGTTAGCTGTGGTCAACATTTCCATACACAATATATTTTTGACAACTGATGTTTACTGATAATTTTTAAGTCAAGTATATTAGTGGGCAATGATAATTTGTTGTCTTTTTTTTTCAGATTTAAAAGTTGGTCATTTCCATGTATTAGGTAAAATTTATTGTAAAAGATTCTTCACATTATACAATTCTTTGATGCATATAAAAAATAACAACACATTTGTTGATTTTTATTTTATTTTTTGTGTAGATATATCATTATGGTATACAGAAAAGGTTTTCCTGATAAAATAAATTGACTTTTAATGATTTTGCTCTTATTTTTGTTTTCATACCCCATAACTTCATTTTGTAGAAATCCGTAAAGGGGGGTAGGTTTACTAAAATGTCAATTATTTCTTAATCTGTGGCTAAATTTTTTTTATATTGCACAAAAGATACTCTTATTGGCAACACAATCAGAAAATACCAAGATGAGATAGATCCTAATACATGTGCATTACACTCCCACTACCTTAAGTGTTTTATATATTGTTCCGTAGTAACACATACGATAACGCAAACAATAGTACTTTGTTCTTTATTGAAATGTTAACACAAGGTTTCCAAGTCCACATAATTAACTTAAGACATTTCCACGAAAATGATGTGTGCGGTCCCATGACAGGTTCTCTACTGTCCTAAACTAACTCCGTTTTAGTGTTATATACACATTGAACAATTGTAGGGGTAATGCATGCAAAGTACTGATGTCATTAGCTTGACGTTTGATATATGTTTAAGCAAGAAACTAATTTGTTTAACAATATATATGAACGCAGATAACCATCTGATAAGTGCACCGACATGAAAACAAACATCAATTAACCCTTTTATCTTGTCAAGATAATTGAATTCAACACAAGTTAAATTACCTGATACTGGTTGGTTTTATCTGTATTTGACGTCAGCTGACATATCTTGTGCATTAATAAAGCGAGTAAAAACAAAATCTGCTTGTCATGAAACACCAATTTAAAGGCGATTTGTTAGGTAACATATTGGTAGTCTAATTACATGTTGACAACCATTACCCATATGGTTTAATTTTGAAATAGATGCAAACATGAAAATATCATTAGTGTTCATTTTTATGTACTATGTGACAATATGAATGAAATACTACATCAAATTTGACAAGGGACAAAATTGTCACAAAACCAGGTTTTTAATAAAAAAAATGTCTGATAAAGGGAGACAACTGCAACTCAAAATGTGCATTNACCAGTTTTTTCCTTCGGAAAACCTGGTTAAAAATTGTATTGCAAAATGAACTAACTTCTGTTTTATTTTATGACCTGATATCATATTTCCATATACATATACAACATCTTGTCTTCACTGTTCTCCATACCACAGTTGTCTACTGTGCAGTCAGTCCAGATGGAGATAGGATATATGTGTGTGATGAGGCCAGTGACCAGCTGGTCACCCTGTCCAGGGATGGCACAGTGATCTCCAAACTCACTGACCCTGCACTGCAGTGGAGCTACACTACATGTATGACAGCTGGACTCCATGTAACAGACTCAGGACAAGTTCTGGTATGTGGAGTCAATACAAATACAATCATCCAGGTGGACACAAATGGGACACAGAGACTGGGAGAGGTTGTCACAAAGAAGTATGGTGTGGAAAGACCAACATGTATCTACTATAGTAAACATACGGGAATTCTAGTTGTGGGATTGTTTAAAAAAGATAACATTATGGTGTTTAGCACACACTGACTTTTTGAATAGTTGATATCTAAAGATTTAAAAGTACACTATACACATTTGTCATTTTAAAAAGCATGACAGACACATTGCCTGTTAGAAATAAGACATATTCAACGTATAAAAAAATAATTCCCATATAAACCAGTCTTTATATAACGATATCATATTGAATTTTTAAATTAAAATATGCTCATATACTAATATTTTTTTTTTTTAACTTTGTTTCATAGTTTGTTGTATTTGTTGCCATTTTCAACAGTATTTCAGTCATATCTTCGCAGTCAGTATACCAACTAACACTTTTCTGGGTTAGCTGCTTTACAATTACTAAGTGAAATACCTATGCCAGTAACTGACAACTCGGATTTGTAGTCCAGGGATCTACCAACTGAGCAAGCCAGTGCCAGGTTGAACTTGGTTTGACAGGATTGCACTAACTTTCTGTATAACCTGTTGGAATTATTATGTTTGATAGAATGAGTTTATGTGATACTTGTTGTTATAAATGTTATTTTATACTTATATTCACGATTTATTTTATTAAGTACATGTTATGAATATTTTGTTCTAAAGATTGTTATGAATATTTTCTAAATTTGTCTATGTGTTTAGTCTATTGTTTGCACTTTTGTATGAGCATGATATTAAATAACAAGAGCACTGCCTAGCAGGTTCAGACCGCTCATCTATTTGATAATCTATAAAATATCTATCTATAAAATATAATATTTTCTTCTTTTTTTTGTGGGGGGGGGGTTGAGAGGGGGTATAGTGTGGGGTGTNATTACTTTGCCTGCACAGTCCCCTTATGATAATTAGTAAGTGTTGCATGTATGAAAGAAATAGCTTTGATACTTTAGGAATAAAGTGGACCTAAACACAAAACTTAACCAAATTTTCAATTTGCTAAGTATAAAAGGGGCCATAATTCTGTCAAAATGCCAGTCAGAGTTACATAGCTTTGTGTTATCAAGCTTTTTCTTTAACTTTACATAATGACCTCATTTTTAACCTCATGTGACCCAATTTCTAACTCGGCTGAGATATCACTGGGATTTGACAAATGTTTTGACAAAGTTTCATAAAGATGAGAAATAAATGTGGTCTCTAGAGTGTTAACAAGGTTAATGGGGACAATTCATGCACTACTCATGAATCACGATGAAGACAGACAAAAGGTGATCACAAAAGCTCACCTTGAGCAATATGTGCTGAAGTGAGCTAAAAATTATAGCATGATGGGGATAACTGAACATTCAGTATTGACACAAGCCTATACGCAATGTTTTTCAACAGGCTGGAACCATTTTCGAACTCAGAGACATCATAACTTAAAGATATGTGTCCATAGGGCACAGTTGCCCCATCATTCCACTTTTATCTCAAAGCTCCACATACGAAAAAAAAACTCAACCTTGATCTGGAAGTCATGCAGGTAGACTCAAACACCAAAAACTAGGTGAATTTATGAAAAAATTTCGCCGGAAAAGTGTTACTTTAGAGAAAAGTCCAACTTCTTAAAAAATCAATGGACCGGAACAAAACTCAAACTTGATCATTAAGTCATGTAGATAGACTCACACACCAAAAATCAGGTTAATATCTGCAAGCGTTCAGCAAAAAAGTCCCTTATACTGTTATTGTAGAGTACATTTATTAGTCTGAGGCCCATAAGATTGGCTGGGAAAAAGGAGCTGAATGAATGTGCGAAAAGTGTTATCCCAGATAAGCCTGTGCAGTCAGCACACACTTATCACGGATGACACTTTCCCCCTTAACCCTTTGCATGCTGGGAAATTTGTCGTCTGCTAAAATGTCGTCTGCTGAATTTGTAAAATTAGCATTTTCTTCGATTTTTTTTCTGACACCACTATCCGAATAGCAAACAGTTTGAATCCTGATGAGACGCCACGTTCTGTGGCGTCTCATCTGGATCCAAACTGTTTGCAAAGGCCTTCAAAATCCGGTTCCAGCGCTCAAAGGGTTAAGTGAATTTTCACAAAGATAAGACTTTTTTTAAATGTAGACTAGAATAAAAGTGTCATCCCTGATTGGCCTATGAAGACTGCAACGGCTAATCTGGGACGACACTACGCAAATACTTTAAACCCTGTTTTGCCCAAATGAGACTCATTTATATTTGCACTTGTATTCAGGATATTTGGAAAAAAAATACTTTTTTTTAAATCCAGGCACCTGAAAAACATTTGGGTGGACGCAATATGGGTAGTTTGTCAGTTATCCCTAAAAAAATACTTTTTAAGGATTGCATAATCATCTACAGTGTTGTCACAAATGTGACCATTATTCCCCACAGTTTTGTCAGCTATATTCAAGAGCAAATTACTCAGAATTGTGAAGATCACTACGATGAAAAATATCTTGCACAACCTCACTTGACATACATAAGTTTCAATTTTAACCCTTTGCATGCTGGGTAATTTGTAGTCTGCTAAAATGTCGTCTGATGAATTTCTAAAATTAGCATTTTCTTCGATTTTTTCAAAGAATACTATCAGAATAGCAAACAGTTTGGATCCTAACTGTTTGCAAAAACCTTCAAAATCCGGTTCCAGCACTCAAAGGGTTAATCACTTGAGAAATGTTTTGCTCCACAAACTTATTACATTTTATGCGGACTTGGCAACTTCCAAACAACCCACTAGCCACCATTGACACCAATATACCCACTCTTATTCTTAAATTGCGTGGGTATAATAACTATTATAAAGATATGCATTTTAAATGTTGAATTCAGTATAAAAAACAGTTTCATTAAAAAAATATGTATCCTTCCATAAATTAGGTGGATTTTTGAGTCATTATACATTTAAGCAGTTTTTAGAGATTTATAATCCAAGTTCATTTACCTGAGAAGTCTAGAGCACATATGCCTCTCTCGTGTTGACCCTTCAGTATGGATATTGTCTTCAACGTCTCTACATCCCACACGTGTACCGAGGGGTCACGTCCAACCTTAACATGGCATGAGAGAAATAAACAATAAAATAGGGACAATATTAAGGAATATAAAAAAGTGTATACAATTTACTTTAGACTAGGTTTTTAGTAGAATCTGTCTTAATCATTCAGGAAAAGATCTTATTATGTTTGGTACAGATTGATATCGCTAAACATATATATTTAATGTAAAAAATTCAACATGAGTGACTAAGACATTAAACTATTTTTCTGGCATATTTTGGTCAACTGAAAGTATAAATTTTAACAGTTATTACTAAAAAAGATATGCTGAAAAGCCAAAGACAATAAACAACATTATTTGATTTTTTTGAAAACCTAACAAAAAGCCGTCGCTGTGGCGTAATGGATATGGTGTCAGCCTAGCCACCGGGAGGTCACGGGTTCGATTAATGACACCAAGTACTGGTTTTAGGTTCAGGAAACGGTCTTGAGAGCGTTTTAATTTGCCGGAGGCTTTCGATGCAATCAAGCTAAAATAAATAGGTTTAAACTTAAAAGCTGCACATGCCTGGCCTGTTGCAATGTAGTCTTTCAAAGGGTGAATGGACAGGCACAGTATATCGTCAGTGTGCTCCAGATAGAACCGTTGTGTGTACTTCTCACGATGGTAGACAATGCCCACAGCAGCAACATGGTATACAACTTCCCCCGATTGCGCATAAAACAGGTTGTTGCGGCAGTCATACCCGCGATACCTGCAGCAAGCGATGAAATATAAACACAAAGATAAACACAAATAACAACAAGCAAATTCGTAGAATTGATATCCCTGCAACATATATTTTGTTTAAGGATGGGTGCAAATCGGACGGATGAACATACTACGATACAAAGGGCCATTACTCCGTTATTAACAAATGGTGTACAATGCCATTTGGCGTGCATCATCCTCTTATCCATATATATACTCATACCAAGTTTTAATGAAATCCGCCAAAGCACTTCCAAGATATGGCTCCGGACACAAAAGTGCCTATAGTAAAAAGCATTTTTTCAAGATACAAAGGGCCATAACTCCGTTATTAACAGATGGTGTACAATGCCATTTGGCGTGCATCATCGTCTTATCCATATATATATACTCATACCAAGTTTCAATGAAATCCGCCAAAGCACTTCCAAGATATGGCTCCGGACACAAAAGTGCCTATAGTAAAAAGCATTTTTTCAAGATACATAGGGCCACAACTCCATTATTAACAGATGGTTTACAATGCCATTTGGCATGCATCATCGTCTTATCCATATATATACTCATACCAAGTTTCAATGAAATCCGCCAAAGCACTTCCAAGATACATGTATGGCTCCGGACACAATAGTGCCTATAGTAAAAAGCATTTTTTTAAGATACAAAGGGCCATAACTCCGTTATCAACAGATGGTGTACAATGCCATTTGGCGTGCATCATCCTCTTATCCATATATATACTCATACCAAGTTTCAATAAAATCCGCCAAAGCACTTCCAAGATATGGCTCCGGACACAAAAGTGCCGGACGGACAGCCGGACGGACAACGCCAAAACAATATCCCTCCGCCTCTGGCGGGGGATAATAATCAGTTGATAGAAAAACAACTACACCTGAAGCTATCTTTTTTAAATGACAGTTTTGGACTTTACTCATTAAAATCACCAAATGGATATAACACTGTGCTTTTTATTATTTTATTAATATAATCTTTCATCTTAAACATAAAATACACAAAAACAAAAAGCATAATTTTTAATTGTTTTATACATTGCCTGAAACTAAAACTTTTAAAAAAGGAAAGAATGTAATAAATACGTCAGTGATGAAAGTTGAACACCAATAAATAAAATACCTACCCATGAACAAATTCCAGTGACAAACTGTTGGTAGGAGCAGAATTTCGCTTTTTCCCCGCACCCAGCTCCTCTTTCATATGTTTCTTGATCTTATCGGCGTCTTCCCTGTAGATGTTTCGATCGTACGTCATCTGTTTCTCTTTCTCCAAGTCAGAATCAATGTCCCCCACGTCGCTCAAATCTGAATCGCTCTCTTCACTGTTGGAATCCACAAAGCCTGTCAGTATGGGCAAATAGAGAGAACTTGGTTAGGTGTAATAAGAATTTATGCAAATTGCTTTGCAAGCAGTAACAAAATACATGTAGTGTGTTATTTAATTTTTTATCTTTTCGAAATAAAAATCATTTTTTCTTTATATCCCATAATTTTCTTAATTTTATCTTGTTTTTTAAAATAAATAAAATAAAAAAAAAATTTACTTGAACTATTGTCATTTCAATATTTATCCATCTTAACATATTCAAAATTGACATGATATGACAAATTTCATGTAAAATGTGTCCAATGTCATATTTGGTCAGGGTAGCTCCAGATCAGCCTGCACATCACTTGAGTCTGGAGCTACCCTGTCCACTATAAAGTCATGCAATGTTTTATGGTTTCATCAGTGGACAGGGTAGCTGCTGAGCAGACTGCACATTTGCACACGCTGGTCTGGAGCTATGCTGGCCGCATATGGCATAAGACCCACTTTTGCATGATGCGGCTCTTGCTCATCAAGGAGTAAATCTCCCCTTACTTTACCCTTCAATAAGTACCATTTACTTGAACTTAATCATTTCCCAGTTCTGAAATAAGCAGAGTTCTAAAAGGAGATGTTTGTTGTTTTCAAGAAACATTAAGGCTTAGATACCCTAACAGTTATAATACAAATCTCCTAATCCTTGGAGGTACCCATCTAATCCATAGGCAAAACAAACACTAACTTATGACCCAATCAAAGTTGTATACAAATAGTTACAGTTGATACAGTTTGCAATTTCAAATGGGTCAGATTGGTTTTACCCACATGTTTTTTTCAAAAATCTTTCAAATTCCGGAGTAAATCAAAACCAGACCACTGGAAAATGAACATATTCACAACATGGTATTCACTAATACATAAGTAATGTTTCAATCAATAGGTTTAACACTATGTTTAAAAAACAGAATTGCAAAAAAAACAGTTTTGCCTGTCTGAGAAGTTTAACATCGGAAGCTATTACTCACCTTGTTGTGGGTCCCCAATGTCATTCTCTGCCTTCCCACCTGGAAAAAACTTCCACTGGAAGACGGCATGGTCCCCTCCACCTGTTGATATCACACGCTGCTTGTCATGAGAGAAGCGGACGTTGGTCACATGGGCCGAGTGTCCCACATACTTCCGGAACTTGGCACCTGTGTGTACAAAGTCATCATGCCTTTGAGAAACCTGCCAACCTGCTGTTTTTTAAAACACCATGAAATAACAAGGCATGTCACAGGATGTGATATATGCCATCAAAGTATATACTTGTCAGAGGTGATGGGGGGGGGGGGGAATTACATTAATTTACAACAAACAGAACAGTATACCACAGTGTCAAAAAGTTAATCTAAATACGTTAAGAGCAGAAATGAAAATTCTCGATCCTGACTTGAATTGTGACCTTGACCTCTGATCTAGGGGCTCAAGAATTGCACAACACATCCTATAGTCATTGTTGGAATGATAACAAGAGCACCGTCGAGCAGATGCCAACGCTCAGCTGTGGGTGCTTGGATTTTGTTTATTTTACCTTTGACCTTGAAGGTCATCATTGACCTTGACCTTTTCACCACTCAAAATGTTCAGGTCGATGAGATACACATGCATGCCAAATATCTTCAATATTGCAAAAGTTATGGCCAATGTTAAAGTTTGGATGACTACGACTACGACGACAACGACGAGGAAGACGAGAGGACTATGACAATACCTCGGGTTTTCTTCCAAAACAGCCGAGCTTATAAAAAATTATTAGATTCCTTCCACCATGCTGTTTAGAGCATTTGAAAACACCAAAGTTTGGGACCATATATTCCACAGTGGAAATAAAAGGGGCAATTTTTCTGCCAAAACTCGTCACTGCCAAGGTTCCTTTTTTTACAATCATCCGCACATAAACGTCAATCAAATGTGAAAGTTTTAGCAAGATCCACTCAAAATTAAAGGGGAGTTGAAAACACATAATTTTTGGACTAAATATTTTATATTGGATAAAAAGAAGACACCTCGCCATAATACTGTAAAAACTTGTTGCAACCAAAATTTCTTTTTTAACAATCATCTACACATTAAGTTTGTTTAACTGTGAAAGTATTAGCAGGCTCCTCCCAGTAATTTAGGAGTTGAAAACACAAAATGTTGGGACTAAATATTCTAGTGCAAAAACAGACAAAGGGCCATAATTCTTCGAAACTCTTTGCAGCTAAATTCTTTTTCTTTAAAACAAATTTTTATAGTAAAATTCATTTTAATTATTAAATACTTACCTGCTATCTAATAGCTTATCATTCCGTAAGGGTTGTTATTTATCCGGAATTTCTGGAGCGCACCACCAAGACAGTAGCCTGGATTAAGTTAATAGGTCGGAACGGTCACATAGTGCAGTGCAACCTCGTCACCAAAACGGGCATACCCACAAATCACTCTTCTTCTAATAAATATAATATGAAAAATATTAGGCGAAGAGCGGGGTGGGAGGTGGGACTCAACGATAGCAGGTAAGAATTTAATAATTAAAATGAATTTTACTATAAAAATTTGTTTTAATATCATAAATACGTTACCTGCTATCTAATAGCTGAATTTGCAGCTGCGGCGGGAAGGTTCGCGTATAGCTCCCCAATCCCTATCCGAGCAGAACCCATATACAGGGTTATCAGCTAATGATAGCAGAACCCATATCAAGGGTTATCATCTTATCTTCGTTAGTACGGTATTGACATGACTTCTCGGATAAGAGTAAGTATGTCAATTTCGTAGAAGACACCGCCGTTTGTGGACCCACAAGGGGGCCCAACAAATAACAGTAGTCTTGTAGGCACTCAAGAGAACGAAGATAAAAGGAGGGGAAGGTGGTCGGCATCCTCCAGAAAGCATCTTTGAGCACGTCAGACAATAGGCTGTAATAATTATACGCCCACGAAGATGACAGAGCTCGTAATTCATGCGATCTGCTCTAAAAAAGGGATGAATCCCTAGATGAGAGAGAAGAGTAAGCCTTTAGTAGTAGAGGCTACCCAACGAGAATAGAAGCCGAAGACACATCCCCCCCCCCCTTTTTAAGGTAATGAAGAGTATCTTTCGAGAATATCGAATGGACTTAACTCTACTGATGTAGAACTTCAAAGCCCTGAATGGGCAGAGGAGTCTATCTTCATCTTCATGTCCACAAGATCTAGAAAGACTTGGGACCTTGAAGGTTTTAGAAGCCATAGAGGGAAGTTGATATATAGCAACGAATCCCGGCTGACACAACAATGGCCTTCTACGACAGAAAGAGCATGAATTTCACTTCTCAGTTTGACTGAAGCCATAGTAAGAAGGAAAACGGTCTTCCAGGTTAGGAACTGTTAAGAAGCCTGATGAAAGGGTTCATAGGAAGCCTAGTAAGCTAACAATGAACGCAAGTCAAATCCCATTAAGGGGTAAGGGAACGTTGAAGTTCCATGGCTATGATCAGTTCCGAATTGGCTGGGTCATCACAGACATGTGATGAATACGAAAGCCAAGGTATGCGAAGGCATAGATCTGTATCCTTTGATGGGGCTAAGAGAAAGTTTCTTATCATCAAAGAGATAGATTGGAAAAATCCCTTATGCGTCTAGCAGAGGGATTGAGGGATCAATATGCCCTCGAATACACCAGTCAGAGAAGAGCTTCCAGAGAGCTCGTAGACTGTATGGTGGAATTTCTCATTGCAAAGGCAAAGAGGGTTGAAGCCCTAACAGAAAAATTGTTTCTTCTGTAGGGATATCAGATAACGGACAGACGTGTAGTGGAACATGTCTGGATCCGCATGAAGTCTGCCTCTATGAAATAGAAGATATGACCTATGATGAAGTTTCCTGGACAGTCGACCAGGAGACTGAGAAGGTCGTTGAACCAGACTCTCCTGGGCCACCAGATAGATTATGGCAAGAGCTCACCCTTATTTCTCCAAGATATGGGAAAATAATGGGTTAGAGATAAGAGCAAGCGCCCAGTTAGTCCCAAGCGAACGAAAGGGCGTCTACAGCCCACGCTGCTGGATCGTTAAATGGACTCACGTACAGAGGAAGTCTGTGGTTGTCTCTGGTCGCAAACAGGTCGACCATTGGATAACCGAACGTGAGAAAAATCTGGTTGGCCACTTTCTGATTAAGTGTCCAATCAGACGGAAGGAACTGGTGTTTGCGAGACAAACCGTCCGCCAGGGCGTTGAGACGACCTGGTATGTTAGGACGAGAAAGAGATGTTGAGGCTCTTTCAAAGAACGAGTAAGTTCCTGGTTTCCAGACACAGGGAGTGGGAGTGTGTTCACCTCTGTGTCTGGATGTAAGCTACGACTGATGTGTTGTCTATTGACACAATCACACAGGAGTCCTGAAGATGTGATTGGAAATGAGATACAGCTAGAAAAACTGCTCGCATTTCGAGATTGTTGATGTGCAGGTAAGACTCCTGAGGAGACCACATACCATACATTATCAGGCTGAGTGGTTCCAGGTGAGCGCCCCAACATTCCTTGCTTGCATCCGTATGAGATGTAAGGAAGATTGCGGTGGAAGAAGTGGTACTCCTGCCAATAGTCTCATAGTCTAGCCACCAATGAAGGTGGAGGACTAAAGACGGAAGGAAGGGAATCTGTGTAAGCAGATTGTCCGGAAACCATTTCCAACAAGCTGAGAGATAGTGCTGAAGAGGACGTAGGAAGAGACGTCCCAGCAAAATGACCGGTGACTGGACCGGTCAAAGACCGACCGGTTGCCGGAGACACGTGGTCAGGAACAGGTGGGGAAAAGTCACGGCAAGCCGAACTGTCCCACTCCGACCAGAAATGAAAGTCGGTTTGACTAAAACAGTGTTGAACACTTAAGTCTATGACTGGTCTCCAAGAGCCGCTTTCCTTATGAACCAGGAAAAGGCGACTGTAAAATCCTGGAGTACAGAAGTATGGCCACCATTGGTACCTCCGGCATTGGAGGTGGTGGCGGTAGAAAAATGGGAGATCCCTAGGAATAACCTTGGGCTGGTCCGCCCTTGCCGATCGAAGGCTTGAAAGTCTTTTGATGCGGCTTGGGTTTGCTCTTTACACAAGAATCCTTACCAGACGACTTATGATAGGAAGACAGTCTGTTATAGGAAGAAGGCCTCTGACAAAGTCAACATCTACGGTGACCGGTACCCGGACCGGTCATAGAATGACCGGTGACCGTACCGGTCAATGACCGGTCAATGACTGGTGCCAGGTGACCGGACGGGTCATAGCATGACCGGTGACCGGACATGGCATGACCGGTGACCGGACCGGTCAATGACCAGTGACCGAACCGGTCATAGCATGACCGGTGACTGGACCGGTCAATGACCGGTGAACGAACCAGTCAATGACTGGTGACTGGACCGGTCATAGAATGACCGGTATCCGGACCGGTAAACTGGTCGGTACCCGGTGAACGGACTGGTCATAAAATGACCGGTGACGTCACCTGGTAAAGACCGAAGTATGGCAGATGCCATATGGTCCGACGTCGATCAATGCTGAGCCAAAGCTCCGTGATCAACGTCCTCGGGCAAAGACAGACGTATGGCGGACACCATATGGTCTGACGTCGACCGACTGACAGCATATAGCCTGTTTCGGTCATCGTCTTGCCCCGATAGCCAAGACCGATGTATGGCGGGAGCCATATGGTCTGACGTCGATCGATGCAGAGCCAAAGCTCCAGGATGAACGTCCTTTGGCATCGATGTAAACATCATCTCAACTCTTGTATTTCCGACCATCATGTAGATCGATTATGAAAAACAAGAGCAAAACATATTCATCAATAAACTGGTCAAAGACCAGATTGTCATACGGCACATTAAATCATTATTTGCCCATAATGAAAATAATTAACACTCTCTCAGTTACTAAGTGTAAAAGAGAAAGCCAATAGTATGTATAATACCATTGCTGTAGAGCATAAATTAAACAAAAGTTTAATTCGAAACAGATGAAATAATACAATGACCATCAACAAGATCGTCATATAGAACGTAAAATCATGATTTGCACACAAGCAAATGATTAACATTCTGCAATGAATTAGAAGAGCACGCTTTTCACGTTCTCGCAATGTATAACAAGAACACGTTTTGCACGTGCTCGTTCGCGCCTGAAAAAACCAGCATGGTAGAAATAAACTATTGTTCAATAAAAGCAAGCATGGCTTACCTTTATATTCAAACAAAAGTATATTAAAGGTGAGAAATACCGGAAATTCACAGATACATATTTGTAAGACAAATGAAAGCTTCTCTTTGTTTCTATACAAAAACCCAGCGTAAATACAGCAACAAATTAAGGTGAACCAAAATGGGTGTGTATTTATACGCATCCGGAAGAAGATTGATTTGTGGGTATGCCCGTTTTGGTGACGAGGTTGCACTGCACTGTGACCGTTCCGACCTATTACCTAAATCCGGGCTACTGTCTTGGTGGTGCGCTCCAGAAATTCCGGATAAATAACAACCCTTACGGAATGATAAGCTATTAGATAGCAGGTAACGTATTTATGATATTAAAATCATCTACACATTAAAGGGGCCGTCCAACAGATTGGTAAATTGACAAAATTAAAAAAAGTTGTTTCATATTCGCAAATTTTCGCGTTTGTTATGATATTTTTGAGGAAATAGTAATACTGACCATTTACAATGCTCTTAAATATCCATTATATGCATCTTTTGACGATTTGAAAACCTCAAAATCATAAAGCGTCGTTCGACGCGAAACGATTGAATAATTTGGAAAGTTCTGTTATTGTCGCTATATTTTGTAAAACTACGAGGATTGCTTATATATGGTATAAAATACGGCTATCGTACATACTTGTCAGGATGGCCGAGCGGTCTAATTGGTTTTTACTCCAGGACCCCGATGGTCACTGGTTCGAGCCCTGATGAGGTTTACTTTTTTTTCCCTTTTTAAATTGTATTCTTGTTTTTTAACTGCAGATTTTTAGGTCAAATGTTTGAATTTATCAATATAGAGCATTTAATGACATGCTTCAATACATGCCAAAATCTAGTGGACAGTCCCTTAAAGGTCATTCAACTGTGGAATTTTGAGCGTGCTCCACTAAGGTTAAAGAGACAAGCTTCAGGACATACAGACATACTGAGGAAAGAGTGCAATTCTAAATGCCTCCCACTATGTGAGGGCATAATTCACAAACTTTGACCTTTAATTGTGACCTTAACCTGTCATAGAGGAGGATAGGAGTAACACACTTCAGATTGTCTGGTCATGGGTAATACTAATCTGAAAATATATTAAAATCCTCCAAGGCACGTAAAAGTTACAGAATGTAAACTAAAATTAATGACCTTAAACCTTGAATTGTGACCTTCAACTTTCACATGGGATTTGTCAACAACAAATTGCTTGGTCATCAGAATAATAATCCAAAGTTATATTTAAATCCTCCAAGACAGTCAAAAGTTGCAAATCAGAAGTATTTTTAATTACAGTTGACCTTGAAATGAGACCTTGACCTTTCACTAACGAGCTTGGAAGCTGTATGTTACACATTGTCTAGTAATTGGAATAAGTATTGAAAGTTACATTAAAATCATTCTAGGCAGTGGAAACTAAATTTTTAATACTGGACCTTAAATTTTGACCTTGACCTTTGACAAATGAGCCTGAGAGTTATTCCTAGCACATTGTGTTGTCATCAGGATGAGTTATTCCTAGCACATTGTGTTGTCATCAGGATGAGTAATGAGCCTGAGAGTTATTCCTAGCACATTGTGTTGTCATCAGGATGAGTAATGAGCCTGAGAGTTATTCCTAGCACATTGTGTTGTCATCAGGGAGTTATTCCTAGCACATTGTGTTGTCATCAGGGAGTTATTCCTAACACATTGTGTTGTCATCAGGATGAGTAATTCAAAGTTAAATTAAAATCCTCACAGGGATGTAAAAGGACATTTTATCCGGACGGACAGACCCTCCAACCCTCCCAACCACCCACTGACGGACGGTGAAACCACTATTTGCCCTCTTTCAGGAAGAACAATCGATGTGTTTGTCAGAAACACAATGCCCCCTAATGCGCCACTTTGAACTAAAATAAAATATTTTTGATTATATCCCTTTAAAAATGATTACTTCCCTTGTGAAAATGATCTGTACCTGCCAAATGATAAATAGAAATTATCTCCCTTTAAAACATGTTTCTTCCCTTGGATTTTGTTTTTTTTACCTTTGACCTTGAAGGATGACCTTGACCTTACAGCACTCAAAATGTGCAGCTCCATGAGCTACACATGCATGCCAAATATCAAGTTGCTATCTTCAATAATGCAAAAGTTATGGCCAATGTTAAAGTTTTCGGAAAGACACACAGACTGACAGACAGACTGTCAGTTCAACTGCTATATGCCACCCTACCGGGGGCATAATAAAAACCATTATTAACAATGCTTAATACACAAAAAGCCAGTTTTTAAAGAAATAGTCCATTTTTATTTTTGTATCAATAGAAAATGTTGCATTGGTATATTGCAAAACATTTTGCAAATATGACTACCTTTCTTCAAACATGGAAATTTGAACAACTTCACAAGGCCGAAATCGTCCCCAGTCACGGCCACATTGCCTTCGTAGTATGTGTCGACCGCGTTCACGTCGTTTGTGTCGGTGTACTTTTCCCAGATACCGTTCACTTCCTGTCCAAGCACCCCTGTGAACGTGGCCCAGTGTATGGCACTCAACTCCTCCTTGTTTGTCGCTTGCTTACCAGCTGTGAAACATACCAGGAAAATCACAGTCATAAGTCTACCCACTTATTAGTCTACCCACGCATGAGTGTACCCACTCATTAGTCTACCCACTCATAAGTCTACCCACTCATAAGTCTACCCACTCATTAGTCTACCCACTCATAAGTCTACCCACTCATAAGTCTACCCACTCATAAGTCCAGGGGCGTGGGGTATAAAGTGGTACGAAAATTTGCCATTTTGTGTATGTTCACTTCATAAGTTGGGTCAAAATTTCAAAAATTTCATGAAAAAAGGACATGAAAATCTGCGTAGGTAAAATTGCTACCCCATCTTATTAATGGTACGATTCTATCTTGTTTGTTGGTGCCAGGAAATCAAAAACAGCAATAACTGTCGATCATATTTTTTTAATCTTACAATATTAACCAATGATCACTTGTGTATATCACATGTTGAGTGGTAAAGATGTGTTACACACACAAAAATGTGTGTTTTTGTTTGTGTGATTTTAAAATCAGCCTTAATGGTTTGGATCAAAGAGGGATTAATTTTTTACAAAAGCTGGGTCAGACTTTTTGTGGCAAAGCCCAAATTCATCTATTGAAACAAATGTGTTTGCAAGATGTGTATCCCAAATGGATATTTCTTGGATTAGGTTGAAAACTTACATTTATAACATAAGACTCCTATCCACAAACCTAATTTGAGGGCTCAGCTGTCTTACATGTAAATACTTCTAGAACCTTTGAATCCTTTTTAATTTTGTGATTTTATATCAACATATATAGACAAAATAGAGAAAATTACTCATGTTTTAGAAATTATTCACTGTTTCCAATTTCAATGAACTTTTATTGATTTAAAAAGGGATAAATATGTTTAATTATTTTAAGCAGTGCATGTTATTCTTAACTGAACTCAAACAGCAACAATTTCAATCACAATTTCTTTTGGCAATATTTTTTCAAGCAGTGACGTTCAAACTATCCCCCTACCAGGCATCTTGAACACAAGTCTCTCCCCCGCACCACTGTTTGTCTGTATGTATTTGCTGTCTTCCGACCAATCCAAATGTGTAATGAAGCTGGAATTGCCCGAGCACATCCCGACGCGCTTGTAGCGTTGCTCTACCGAGTATATATCTACAAAGTTATCGTTTGAGCCGACGGCAAGGAAGTTTCCACAAGGTGAGTATTTCATTTCATGGATGACTTCTTTTCTGTCTTTGATATGGATGACTTCAGACATATCTCTGAAACACAAATATCCAGTTTGTACTTTTTTGTTTTAAAGTTGAGTAACGTTGTAAAACTAAACTTGAGCTAATAATGATGAAGAAAACAACGTGACGCAACATGTCAAATACACAAAGTACACTGCAGTTTCTGAGAGAATGATTTTTACAGTTATTTTGATATATTTGGCCATATATTTATAAGACGCACAGGGTGTGGCTAATTTAGACTTTGCAAGATTTGAACCCATTTTGAGAGAAAACAACCATGCAATTTGAAAAACCAAATATTAAATCTGTTGGCTGAGTGACTTTAGAAGATAAAGAGGATATTTGTTGGATTCTGTGGAATATCGCTTTTATTTCACGAATGATCATAGAAAATAATATTTTCATGAGTAGCGCAGCCACGAGTGAAAATGTATTTTTTCTATGATCAAGAGTGAATCAAAATCGATATTCCACCGAATCCAACAAATTTTCTTTTAATTTTATGCTTTTTTTAACGTTTATTAACATTGAAAAAGAGTTTAACTGCATAATTTTGCTGTAATAATGACGTCATTTCATAAAAAAATGACGTTATTTCAAAGTTTAACAGTGAAAAATATCGATATTTTTCACTGTTATTTTTCACTGTTTGAAACAGTGAAATATCAGTTGTATTTCACTGATATTTCTCTATAAACCACCAGAAAGCATATTATAAAAATATTTTTTAAGTACATTATGTACATGCAATTGTGCTATTTAAGTCTATATTAAACTTATGACCCCCTGGGCATGACCAGTTTTTACTCTGGCCAGTTTTTACTCTATGGCCATGATTACAACAAATTAGGTGGTGAACTACAATGCAATGTTATATAACAAAATGTAAACCTCTAGGCCAAGAAGTTTCAGAGGAAATGCTTTTTTTAGTTATTGTGCTATAGAAGTCTATATTAATCTGTGAAACCTAATCAAATGGACTCGTAAGCATGTCAATAAGCCTTAGGCTTTCGATGCAATTGAGCTTAAATACATAGGTTTAAACTATCTTGTGAGCCCCATGGGGTGGCCAGTTTTATCTCAGGGTCATAATTTGATTAAAATGTGTAGAGGACTACTATATGATGTTCAGGGATCATATTTTCCCACAACATCAATTGGTCTGGATTTAAAATGGGGGGAAAACGTATTCGAAAATTTACATCCGAAATCCATACATGCCAGCAGAATTTTTCAGGTCCAAATCGGAACATTCCATACAAAATTGTCGGGAAATTCGACCAAAACGCAGGACACCTTAAACGATCAATCATTCCACCTTTACTTTAGTCAGTATATAACTTACAACTCTAATTTTCTGCCCAATTTTGAGAAACATGTGTTTCAGAAATTCGTGAACACAGCGTTCTCTATTCTCCGGAAGTAAATACACAACCGAATTGTGGGGTTTCCCCGTATGCCTCCATTTGACATCCAATCGGTACAGGGATATCCCCTTGAACATATGTAAATCATGTGACGCGATGTGAATGCATCGAGTACTTTTCTTAATCAACCAATCGTCAATTAACTCTAAATTTACATTGACGCAATATGTTACAAATTATTTTCTGAAAATCAGTCGAAAACGAAAGTTAATTTATGTCAAACATCGATGCGTATTTTATTGGTCATCATCCAATTTGTTTGATGTACAAAATCGGTGTTTTGACAGGGTTTATAACCTTGGTGGTATAATACACAGGTGTCATTGGCGTTTATTTCTGTATGATACATCTTTCGATAGCAATTAGAGACCCCTATCATAAAAACACTGTGGTGTGAATGCCTGATAAAATCAATAATTTGCCTATAAATCGCCGATAAGGTGTCAAAAACAACACTGGTGGACTCGAGTAGCAGAAGCGGGTTGTTAATTGGGGGCAATAAAAGGATTAGCGATGGTAAGTTTTAGCCAGACAGAGCTTGAATAGTGAATTTTATTGGGAGCTTATAGACTTTACATTGTTTTTTACGAATGTCGGGACAGAATCAGACCAACTGTTTCGGATTTTCAATCGGTCTTTCATGACCCCAATCGGTCTAAGACCGACAAAACTGAAAAAATATGATCCCTGATGATGTTGTAAAACAAATACATGCATAACACCTAAGGCTCTGAGGTTTCAGAGAAATATTGCTACTCGTGTAGATTATTTATCATGATCTTATAGACTGTCTAAGTTAAAAGAGGCGTAACTTTTTAGAAATTTTAGAACAGAACAATACAAATTGCAAATGAACAACTTCATATCATGAGGAACAATGACTGTAAGTTTAACACTTTGAGCGCTGGAGCCGGATTTTGAAGGCCTTTGCAAACAGTTTGGATCCAGATGAGACGCCACAGAACGTGGCGTCTCATCAGGATTCAAACTGTTTGCTATTCTGATAGTATTATTTGAAAAAAATCAAAGAAAATGCTAATTTTAGAAATTCAGCAGACGACATTTTAGCAGACGACAAATTTCCCAGCATGCAAAGGGTTAATAGGGGTCATCTTCTGTCCAAGGCCAGTGCACATGTGAAGTATCAAGTCATTCGGTCAATTGGTTGACGAGTTATTGATCGGAAACAATTTTCACACTTATTATGATAGTGACCTAGGCCTTTGACCTAGTGACCCCAATTTCAATAGGGTTCATCTACTGTCCAAGGCAAATGCACATGTGAATTATTAAGCCAATCGGTCAATTGGGTGACAAGTTATTGATCGGAAACGATTTTCACACTTATTGTGACAGTGACCTTGACCTTTGACCTTGTGGCCTCAATTTCAATAGGGGTCATCTACTGTCTAAGGCCAATCCACTTGTGAAATAGCAAGCCATTTGGTCCATCTGTTCAAAAGTTATTGATCGGAAACGAACTGTTTTACCGACAGACATACAGACCGACCGACACCCACGACAGACCCACCGACCAACATACCGACCGACCGACATCCAGCAAAACATTATACCCCCTCTTCTTCGATGGAGGGCATAACAATGTAGTAGTGTTTAACCCACCTGGATTTTAGCACCAAAAAAGAGCCATCCATCATCCCAACTGCTAGCTGACCACCGTCATTATCAAAGGCACATGACCGAATCTTCTGTTCTAACGTAGTTTTTGAAAGAATTTCAAAACTGTTCATACTCCAAATGCTGAAATAAATAAGATTTGAACAGGCAATTTTCGTAGTGTCTAGTAAAGTTCCTTCACAATATTGCACAATCCACAGAAACAACTTAAGGGTTCATGTGCTAGGTATCTTAAGAAAAACTCTTCATGTGAAATTGTGTAAACTACTGTACAGTGTAATATACTAATAAGAATTAATCTGGGAAAATGGCTTAATTCATGTGCAAAAAGTGTCTTCCAGATTGGCCAGTGCAGTCCGCACAGGCTAACCAGGGAAGACACTTTCAGCTTTTATGGTATTTTTCTCTTTAAACAGTTTTGTCTTAGCGCAAAATCCCTAAGTATACTATGATGTACCCTGGGTACAGAAAATATGCTTTAAAGCATCTAAATTTTAGACAGTACCCCAGTTTTATTCCTGCCCAAAATCCGATGTGGTATAACATTACGAAACAAAATTCTGTTTGAACAAAACCTGCCTCAACATGCTTTTTTGAGAATGAGTTTCGGTAATAAAGAGGCCATTTTACACAATATTGACATAAATATAATTTGAAATAAAGATGTGTTTGTGAAACACTATGTCCCCTTTTAAGCGATTTTGACTCACATATTTGACCTTTGACCTAGAAGGATGACCTTGACCGTTCACCGTTCAAAATGTGCAGCTCCATGAGATACACATGCATGCCAAATATGAAGTTGCTATCTTCAGTATTGCAAAAGTTATGGCCATTGTTAAAGTTTGTGCAAACAAACCAACAAACAAACCAACAAACAGACAGGGCAAAAACTATATGTCCCCCAGTATAGACTGGGGGACATAAAAATGAGCCGACAATAACCTATTTAGAATAAGTACTCCCCGGTAAGTTTTAATATATTTTCCATAAGGGTACATTGTAGTATGCTTAAGAATACCCAGGGTACTTTTAAGTAGTACCCGAGTTGAAATGACCAATCAAGCCATAATGATAAGTAAAAAGAGTGGCAATGGCCATAGGAAGTATAAAAAAAAAAAACACACATTTTGCAATTAAAAAGATTGATGAGATTCAAAAAATTCAATCAAAACAAGAAAAGCTTAACATTTGCTTTTATGGGAATCAACAGAACTACCATGAAAATGAGAAAATGCTATTTCATGAAATTCATGATCTTCATTTTTTTTTACAAAAATCCCAGCACAAAATCATAGCAACTCATATTTCAATTGATCATTTACCGTAGTGTTTGATCGTCACTCCCCGTAGCGAAGACAGGCTTTTTGGGATGGGCAGCAAGCGCCCAAAGTTCCCCCTCGGCATGGCCTTGTACAATGCACCTGCAGTGATTAAGCATTCGAATAACAAATGAGCCTTATTCTGCAAAAACAAGGTTCAATGCATGTGCGTAAAGTGTCTACCCAGATTAGCCTGTGCAGTCCGCACAGGCTTATCAGGGACGACACTTTGTGCCTAAACTGGATTTTTGCCAAGAAGATACTTTCTTCCAATGAAAAATATCAAAACAGCAGAAAGTGTAGTCCCTAATTAGCCTGTGTGGACTGCACACTTAGGCGAGTAACTAACAACTGCCCATCTCGAATCAGAGGTATGGGGAGGTGGGGGCGGGGCTAGGGGCTGTAGAATTAAGTTCATTACCAATACCAAGGTAACCCTTTGAGTGCTGGAACCGGATTTTGAAGGCCTTTGCAAACAGTTTGGATCCAGATGAGACGCCACAGAACGTGGCGTCTCATCAGGATCCAAACTGTTTGCTATTGTGATAGTGGTCTTAGAATTTTTTTTGAAGAAAATACTAATTTTAGAAATTTAACAGACAACATTTTAGCAGACGACAAATATCCCAGCATGCAAAGGGCTAATGTGACCCTATCAGGCACAGAACACACAAACCTTGGGAACTCAATATATGCACTGCAATTAACATCAACACTTTGTATTCTTAACAATCTGGTGATAATATTTTAAAGCAATTATGTTTTTGGCTGATATACAGTGTGTTCATTCGGAGTAACATACATAGTGCTACTAGCTTTTTAATTACCTTAAAATCTTAAATAAGGATTTCTGTGAAGTGAGACTGATGGACAATCACTGATGATGCGCTTTGACCACGTATAGGTTAATTGTGTGAACAAAAATCATTCAAGGGCAATATCTTTCTGAAAAACTAACTGGATCGGACTGACAATATGTGTATGTCCATCTTGCAGGGATCTTGCCTATACAAATTTATGACAAAACTTTGATTACTGATGATCGGGCCTTTTTTCCCCACAACTTTATGCACATTAATATATATCTTGTATGTTGCTTTTTTTTACCAAGTATGTATGATCAATAATCATTGGCCACCTGGGTATATTGCTTTTTTTTTTTTTTTTTTTTTTTNTTTTAAATTCTGCTTGTCATTATTTTTTATTGTACAAATAAGCCGCCCTCTGGGAAAAATGGGCACAGGCAAATAATGGATGAAAATGTCCGTCTGAACTGGATTTTTTCTAAAAAGAGACTTCCTTTAAACAAAAAATACAATAAAAACCTGAAAGTGTCGTCCCTTGATTAGCCTGTGCGGACTGCACAGGCTAATCTGGGACACGTCTTTATGCAAATGCATTAAACCCCATTTTCACAGAGCGGGGCTACAATGTTTGCATGATTCCCTCTGGCTGCTCACCTGGGTTTGTCCCTGTCTGTGGCTCCCACCTCAAATATCTCGCTGTCCTGGGTCCCCATCAGAATCTTGTCTCCACGCCAACACACACTCCGCACACAGAGACCTGCAGAGAACACAAGATTTTTAAGGACTTAATTCAGACTGACGAGCATCCCATTCCACATATCTGAGTTGCACTTTGGGAAAACAGGGCTTAATGCATGTTCGTAAAGTGTTGTCCCAGATTAGCTTGTGAAGTTTGCACAGGCATATAAGGGACGACACTTTCTGCTTTACTGGAGTTTTTCTTTTGAATGAAGTCTCTTCTAAACAAAAATACTGTCTAGGCAGGAAGTGTCACTCCAGATAAATCTGGAACGATACTTTATGTACATGCATTAAGAACTGTTTTCCCAGAATGAGGCTCATATACATGTATATAAAAATAAAATATTTATGTTTATCCTTGTATAAAGCTTAAATTATTAGCTGGCATATTTAATAAATTTAATGAATATGTTTTGTATACAATGCAATGCCAACAGTGTTTAAAAAGAAATGTTTTCAACAAAATAAAAAATGGAGCTGCAATAAACAACATTTATTTACAGTTCGCTAACTGTAAGATATTCACAACACATTTCCTGCCATACCTTGGTAACCGTCTTTGGCAGTGACCAGGTTTATACCTTTGTAACCGTCTTTGGCAGTGACCAGGTTTATAGTGGTGATCGGTTTGAAATCGAGGTCCCAGAGTTTAACCGTCCCATCTTTACCTCCAGTGCTGAATCCCTCATCTGTGACATCCATCGTATAAATAGCGCCCTGTTCTCAAAAGAGAGTACTAGTGCAAACCTTTTTGTTTTAGCTCGATTGCATTTAAAGTACTAACTACTTATTTGAAATGCTCTAGAGTCTGTTTCCTGGCCCTAGAACCAGTACCTGGTGTCTTTTGGAGAGATCTAAAGAACGCTCCCACAGTGGGGGTCGAACACGTGACCTCCCGGTTGCTAGGGGGACTATAATTAGACTATGACTAAGCTTCAGATTTATTTCAAGTGTTTGTATATTTAAGATCTAACATAAATTCTGACATTGAATTTCAGGGACCAGTCTTTTTAAACATCTCACAAAAATATGACCATAGATTGTTTACAAAGAGTTTATAAATAGCACAAATATCTATGATTTTCTTTACTTCAGTTAATTTATTCATTTTCTTGGTATCTTCCACGTGCCCTTCATTAAATAGTCATATTGACAAATAACAAGCCTAGTTTTGGAAAAATGAGGCTTAATGCATAAGCCAAAAGTGTCGTCCCAGATTAGCCTATGTAGTCTGCACAGGCTAATCAGGGACAACACTTTCCAGTTTAATGGTATTTCTTGTTTAAAGAAAGTTTCTTCTTAAAAAAAATCCAGTTTAGGCGGAAAGTGTCGTCCCTGATTAGCCCGTTTGTACAGGCTTATCTGGGACGACACTTTACGCACATGCATTAAGCCCCGTTTTCCCAAAGTGTGGCTACAAAGTAAATAAGTTGAAAGACAAAAAACTGTTTCTTTTAAATGTTTAAAACAGCTGATTCATCAAATTTATTGCTATCAATATTATTTTTTTAACGCACATGCAGAAGGCCCAGTTTTCCCAGACACCATGAACAATTGTTACATGGATGAAGAGTATTTTTATTACAGATAATCTTAAACACATCAAATCTTTCAATATTCAACAATCACTACAATAATATTTAAAGTAGACCACCCATAGAACACAAGAGTCACCCACAAACCTTATGTGCCAGTGCGATCACTCTGTCGAGCTTGGTGCCTCTCCAGACATAGACATCCCCACTCAGGGTACCAGAGTACGTGAGGCCGTTAGATGCCACGCAGACACACAGCACTGTCTGTATCTCTCCTTCTTTGCCAAAAATGCCTAGAAACCAACAATGACCGAGAACAGGCATCAAAAATAGCAGTTTGACATAGCAACCCAAAATTCTTATGTGTTCTTACATATTACTTGAGACTTAGACAATATGGTTGCCGTGGCATAGGGGATATGGTGTCCGCCTAGCAACCAGGAGTTCACAAGTTTAAACCCCACTGTGGGAGCGTTCTTTAGATTTCCCCAACAGACACCAAGTACTGGCTCTATTGATGCAATAATGTATAATAAATAGGTTAAAAGTAAACTAAGACAGTGTGACAAGCCTGTTTATATGAAACAAAGATTCTGAGCAAAGCCCTTTTCAAAATTTACCAGTGCTGAGCTTCAATGGGGCGTGTACTGACTTTGATCGCTGGGAGTGTGACTCCATTTTTCAAGTATTTAAGCACTACTGGCACGGATGAATAAAGATACACGTTATATGGCTGTGGTGCTTTTGTGGAAAACACTTCAGGGGAGAATGAAAAATTCCTAAAAACTAACTATGACCGAGAACAGAAGCAACCCAGAATTCTTATATGTTCTTACATATTTCTTAACACTTAGACAATGTGGCAAGTCTCCTATATGAAACCAAAATTCTGAGCAAGCCCCGTTTAATATTTACCAGTGCAGAGCTTATGGGCATGTGCTAATTTTGACCGCTGGGAGCATGGATCTATTTTTAAGTATTTTAGCACTTTTGGCAAAGTTTATCATATGTTTAAGACAAAAATAAAACAGAATTAATAGAGAAGAAATCAGCTTAATTAGAATTTCAGCTACCCGCACTACTGTAAATGGGAAAACAGGGTTTAATGCATATGTACAATTATCGTCTCAGATTAACCTGTGCGTACTGTGTAATGGACAAAACTGTCTGCATTAATGGTATTTTCCATTTAAATTAAGTCTCTTTTAAGCAAAAATCCAGTTTAGGTTGAAAGTGTCGTCCCTAATTAGTCTGTGCGAACTGGGAGGACACTTTAAAAACATGCATTAAACCCTGTTTTCCCTCAGTGAGGCTCAAATACATCTTTATTTCTCTTTTATCTTGAAAAATCCTTTGCATGCTGGGAAATTTGTCGTCTGCTTAAATGTCATCTGCTGAATTTCTAAAATTAGCATTTTCTTCGATTTTTTTTCCAAAGAATACTATCAGAATAGCAAACAGTTTGGATCCTGATGAGACGCCACGTTCTGTGGCGTCTCATCTGGATCCAAACTGTTTGCAAAGGCCTTCAAAATCCGGTTCCAGCGCTCAAAGGAGTAATCATAGCTGACACTGTGGGTGAATTTTAAAATGAGGAAAATACAAACATGTCCTTTGTATTTCCATTTGGTGAATTATATAACTTTTGTTGGTTTTAATTTGTTTAAAATATTTCCCAAATGTACATGTATTTTCAAGTCATTGAAGTCTGAATAGTGATTGTGAAGGCTTTATATATAAAACAAATTGTATGTTTTTGATGATCTTTCATTCATCTCTTCAACAAGCAGAGATAATTATAAATAAAAAACAAAACTAAAATAGGTCAAAGGTAAACCTTTTTGTAAGATTTCGTAAGACTGACATGACAAAAATGGAACACAAACCTTTCTGCGCAGTAAGTGCATTTCCACACAGTGTCCAAAACTTGATGTGTTTCACTCCACAACTAACAATTGTGTTGTCTTGGCCCGGGCTAAATTTGATATCAAAGACCTACAAAACAGACATATAGATAAAGATATCTTGAACTGAAAATTGTATCAAAGATGAAAAAGAAAAGGAGGCAATTTCATTACAATTTACAAGACATACACTGATGCAACCTTGAGTGGTTCAGTGTTCTGCCGAGGCCGCAAAATTGCAATAATCTCGCAATTTTTTTACAAATGTCGCTAAAAAATACGTCCACACGCGATTTTTGTCGCAAACAAAAAGTCCGGGAACGAATCGTCAAAAACGCGAAAAAACTTGGGAGCAAAATTAAAAATATCCCAAATCATAATGTGTACGAATCATACTTCCGGTGTATTTATATTTGGCGCTACAATCTTAGCCAATCAATTTAACAAGGTGCTCGAGGTTATTCTCCATTGAAGAGTATTCGCTTGCAATGTTAAAATGGAAGCGTCTGCTTCGTCTCCAAAGAAAAAGAAAGCTCGAGCANGAATGTCCCCTAACCGTGGCAATCACCTTTCCTTTCCGCCAGTCCCAGACCTGTATGGTGGCGTGAAGGTCCAAACCAACAGACACCAGTTTCTGAAGGAAATATCAAAAGAGCAGTGTTCTGGGAAAATGGGCTTAAGCCATGTGCGTAAAGTGTTGTCCCTGATAAGCCTGTGCAGTCTGCACATGCTAATCATGGATGACACATTCCGCTTTTATGAAATTTTTTGTCTTACATTAAGTCTTTCCTTAACAAAAATGCATGTTCTGCCTTAGTTGCATGAAGATTGGAAAAAAAAGTGACTTCTTGAGTGTTTTACAAGTTTTTTCTTTGTTGACCTTGTATCCTTGATTTTCACCTCAAGTGGCCCAGTTTCAAACTTGGCCAAGATATCAATAAGACAAATGCTCTGACCAAGATTCATGAAAGTTGGACAATACATGTGGCCTCTAGAGTGTCAACAAGACAATTGTTGGCGACGGGTAACACCATATGGACTACAAATCCCTACAGAAGAGGATCACACAAACACCGGTTGCCATCAGGTGAGCTAAAAGGCGAGATAATGTGTATACAAAATCACATGTTCATTTAATATTGTCAGACTAACTTCATTAATTTTTTTCAATCTAACAATAACAAAATTGCACTTGGAAAAATTAAACAGCAATAAAAGAAATTGAAACTTTCAGTTATGAAATGGATAAAGAAACTGTATTCTCACTTGGCCATCCTTGTCGAACGAGAGCGCCCCAATGCCGTTATTTGGGCCTCCTTTCAAGATGGATGTAGTAGTAAGACTGTTACTGTCCCACACACAAATATATGGATCTTTCCCTGTTTGTCCAGTAGCCACTTGTGATTTGTCTGGATGCAGTGTTAAGCTGTCAGGAAAAAATATATAATATTTTATGACGGATGTGATTGGTTTGTTGCACATTTTACAAAAGCATTTGTATAGCTGTAGAGTAGACTGTAGCACATAAGTCATAAATGTCATAACACTCATACAATGTGTTCTATTATTAGGTTTAAGAGTCAGGTGATGTGCTTTAAAGCATGCATACACTAAAGATCTGAGCTCTCCAACATACCAAATTCATCATGCTAATTTGTTTTTAAAATATTGTTATATTAGTGCAGGGCTTGAAATTAAATTAACCAGTAACTATCTTGTCCAGTCGGATTGGTACCTTAAAAAGTCACTTGTGCTGTATGACCAAAACATATTTAGTTCTGACTTTAAGAAATTAGAGTAAACAAATATAATGAAGTTTATGACAGTATGTAAAGAGTTCATATTTCTAAACGAAAACAGACAGCATGTTACAAATTACTTGACTGAAGTTTCCTTCATTATCATTTTTATTAATACAAGTAAACTGTAGGGCAAAGCAAAGTGATGTCACTGTTGAAAAAAGTATGTCAGACATCTCAAGTTAGATTACAAATTATTAAAATGAAAATGATGTGGTAAAGACAATTAAAGGGAAAGTAACTGTGATAATATTGTTCAGTTGTTCACTAAACAATAGCATCATGTTTGAACATCTCACTCAATAACATCATAGTTTTTGTTTACATATAAACAATCAATTAAGAAAGGAAATTCAGCAACATTATTCAATATATTTTACCAAAATCAAGTTCAAAATGCTGGAAAAAAAAGAAGCCAAAATACCTTTCATATTAGAAGAATATGTATTTTTTTCATGACCATGTGATTTATCCAAGAGCAATTGCACTTTGAATTCACAAAACACACTATTATTGAAATGCTCTGTCTAACATTTTTTTGAAAATCTAAGATGTCCATGTAATAGGGTTTCCATATAAATTCCTGTAAGTTCTAGGACATAGATGTAGCATTATTTGAGGTGCACTTACGCAGATATTTCCACAAGCAAAATATTATTAAATGTTAATGTTACCAAGCAAGAATAATCCCTGACCACAATGAGGATTGAACCAGTTCCAAGGCAGACACCCTGCCACGTCGCTTTAAAAGCTAGCTCATATAGCGAGTCAGTATAAGAGCTCCTTATACCTCAACCTCCTACATACACCCCGTCCATTTTTTAAATTATTCCAAAAATTTCCTTCTGCCAGACAAATAACTATATGTGGGTTATTTATGTAAGGCGCCAATGTAAGCCAGAACGAAAAATCCCTGGCAACAATTGGGATTGAAACCAGGCTCTCCCGGTTTCTTGGGGAGACAATCTACTGCATTGCTATTAAAGCTAGCTCATACTGCAAGACAGTACAGTGCTCCTTATACCTTACCCTACCACATAACATTACAGTACCCCAGATAATTATTTTGGTAATAGGGTTTTCACCCATTGATTTTGCAAAATAGGGTGATTTTAGTTTTTAAATAGGGTGAAATAAGTTATTAACACTTATACCTCAAAATAATTGCTGCTTTACTTCTGTTGCACACACTGGGTGCAGTATGCACATCGCAACTTTTTTTCAGTCCCATCAACGTTAACAATTTCTAACCAGGGTTATGGCTTTTGCCACTTTTGACAGGTTTTTTCAATCACGGACTTTCCGTCATGTTTTTTTATGTCAAATCGCTACTTTCACCTGCTGCATACACAGTTTCTAACAAATCAATAACACAAATGATTCGGCTCATATTCGCGCTTGCCTACTTGGTTGGAAAAAGTTTGCGATCGACATATATTTAGCTCAACAATCGCGGGCGTCTTTTGATCTTGCTTAGGCATTTTTATTACACACCGTTATAGAAACTGAAAGTACAGACGCTTAACAAATATAAGCACGTCGTAAATATTTTGGTCAGACGCTTAATTTGCTATAAAATTTAGTCCGCATAGCGTTTGAATGACTTCAACTGTTTTGCTCCTCCATCATCCAGGCGATTGCTTACTTTCAAATGAATAAAATCTTGGCCACCATACTATTATTATTCCAATGAGAAATTATCGAAATTGAGCAAAGCATTTTCGATCGAGACTTGTATTGTACGCATCAAATTTTAAGAATAAGCGTAAAGTCAAATTGATTGCGTTTTCAAAACGCATTATATTGAATTTCTTTGCTTTTTTAAACATTTTAATAGGGTGAAAAACGCCGATACGCAGCTCAGAGCTCCAGATAAGGTTTTGTGAAATTCTTAACGTTACTACCAGATTTTCAAAAATAATTCTTAACTCATCATTTTTGTTCTTACCGTTACTACTAAGTTTTGGAAAATAATTCTTAACTTTTCTAAATGACATAAAAATAAATAATAATGGGTATGTTCATGCAAAAAATCAAAATAAACATACTTGCAACTTTATTTATACGAGTTCAACAGTGTCTATTCAGTATTATACTATCACATTTATACTTGTTAGGAATTAATGCAGTATCCAAAACAACAGAACACATGTGGGATATCAATAACATAATTAGACAGAATAACATTTAAAAGCACATAACACACTATCGGTATTACGAAAATTGCATTGACAACAATTTCACGGTCGCAAAATTATATGACATGAACTCAGAATCATGCTTCAAATGTCAATAAACTGGCCACAAAGATATATAAATCAATCCACTATTAAGCAGAAATTTGATCAAGAACAAACTGATAATGCCCCGATTAAAACGATCTGAGTTGCAGAATGTGTTTTCGTTTAACTGTAAAAACTGATGACATATTTACTCGGAAGTGTTTGATGCGCGTGCGCAATGACAAAAAGACTGTACACGACGCTTTTATTCGAAAAAATGCGCTTCGTGAAACAAACCCGATAACCATTCAATATAAGTACCGAAAAGATCTTTAATACGCAAAAAGAACTTAATAAACATCGATACAAACCGATGTAAAAATAATATTCGTAAATTAATTTTGTAATTCTTAATGGTACGACCAGATTTTAAAATAAATACGTAACGGACTTGAAAATAATTCTTAATTACGAAAATACGACCCTTATCTGGAGCTCTGGCAGCTTATCCGGGGCACTGCATTATCAGCATAATAAACATTCCTTAGTGCAAAGAGCAAAGGCACTGCTTTTTGGAAACAACAGCAACAGTGATCAATAATATAGATAATATATAATGTTTCTGCTGTTACAGGTTTGATCTGTAATAATTTGGTGAAATCTAAGTTCACTTTACATTATTTTAGCTTGATTTGTTAAAATATTTTTTTTTTTTTTTTTTTTTAGAAAATTCATGAATATGAACAGTTCTATTTGGTTTGGAGTAAAGGTCTTATGGGATCATCCATTCCTGTGTAAAATGTCTAATTATTTAAATGAGTGTGAAAGCATGTTTGGACTTGAAAACAAATACAGCATATGTTTTGATACAGATCACAATTCAAGCATAGAACACATTTGAAGTTCATAATTAATCAAAGTTCAAGTTAAAAGAAAGATGAATGACAGTGCTGTAAGTCTGCGTTAATGAGTAACTGAATTAACCATTGAAGTGTTGATGTCACAGCTGTGCCTGTTTGTCTAATTGATTCCATTGCAATCAATATGTACATATCTTTATTAAAATATTCTGCATAACAATGAATAATAGTTTATAGAAATGAAATGATATGTCACCAATTATGCTTACCACAAGATGTCATCGTCGTGACCAAGGAAAAATCGCTGTCGGTTTTCCCTGGGGTTAAAAACAATGCCAACACCGGCTACAAAATAGACAACATCTTTGGCACCGGTTATGAACAAATTGTTGCGGCATTGGTGCCCCCTGTAGCCATAAACCCATTCCAAACGAAGTTGGGCATCAGGTGCAGTTTTATCCGCCATTGCACAGTTGCTTTAAATGTCTTTTGGTTAATGAAATTGGAAAAACATCTGTACCGATTCTTGAAGATACTTGTCGTAAACAACTTCGGAGTACCTCGATTTGTTTTGTTGTAATTAATGCGTGTAATTTGCGGTCCAATGTGTGAGCCGCCCGAATGAAGAAGGGTTTATATATGTAGCAGACGATGAAACTAAACATACCTTGAACCCTGCTCGACCAGAGCCGTGAGGAAGACCCAGGGGCGCGTTTATTTTTCTCCAACTAGGTTTTGGTTGAGTTTGGTTTATTGAAACATCTATTTATTTCAGANAATAGCTCTATTCATTTACAGGTGGGGGGGGGCATGCGTATACGGGAGCTGACTGTGTTTAAGTGAGGTTAATTGGAACTGACTTACAAAAGGCGTCGTTTGGATGCTTTTTGTAAAGGAGATATGTGTATTTTCACTCGGTAAGCCAATTTATATTTATATTTCTATAAAATGAATTCTCCCTTTCGGCTCTACGTACGTACGGTGTTTGTGCTTTCATCGTTTTTTTTTAAATTTAAGATCGTAGACGTCGGAATACAAAAGTTATTGAAGGAAACCCATCCACAAGTGTATTGTTTTTTTACGTGACATTTGAGTAATTTGATGTAGATCTACTTACATCATTAACCAGATTTTCCGAAGGATACACTGGTTATTAGATTGGTGAATGTCGGCGGGCGGGCGGGCGGAACAATTCATCTCCGGGCCATAACTATGTCGTTCATTGAAAGATTTTAAAATCATTTGGCACATTTGTTCAATATCATTGGCCGTGTGTCATGCGAACGAATTACGTCGATATCTCCAAGGTCAAGGTCACAATTTGAGTTCAAAGGTCAAAACTGGCCATACATGAGCTTGTCCGGGTAATAAATATGTCGTTCATTGTGAGATTTTAAAATCATTTGGCACATTTGTTCACCATCATTGGACGGTGTGTCATGCGAAAGAATGACGTCGATATCTCCAAGGTCAAGGTCACACTTTGAGTTCAAATGTCAAAATGGCCATAAATGATTTTGTCCGGACCATAGCTATATCATTCATTGTGATATTTTAAAATACTCAGTACATCTGTTCACAATCATTGGACGGTGTGTCATGTGAAAGAATTACGTCGATATCTCCAAGGTCAAGGGCACATTTTGAGTTCAAAGGTAAAAAATGTCAATACATGATCTTGTCCGGGCAATAACTATGTCATTCATTGTGAATTTTTAAAATTACTCGGTACATTTGTTCACAATCATTGGTCGGTGTGTCATGCGAAAGAATTACGTTGATATCTCCAAGGTCAAGGTCACACTTGGAGTTCAAAAGTCAAAAATGGCAAAAAATGAGCTTGTCCGGGCCATAACTATGTCATTCATTGTGAGATTGTAAAATGACTCTGTACATATTTTTTTTCACAGTCATTGGACGGCGTGTCATGCGAAATAATTCAAGAGTTCAAAGGTCAAAATGGCCATAAATGATAATGGCATAATATTTTTTTTAAATCGCCATAAATTAGCTTCTCTTATTCTGTGAAGACAGCATGCAAACTATTCTGTGTCAATTCAGAATGTGGGGGTAAACGTCACGTCTGTGACAAAGCTCTAATTATAAATATATTTTTTTGAAAACTTTGTTTTGTGACAATTTTGTGCCTTGTTTTCTCTTATAATACACAGTATTTACACATGTGTATTTAAAATATAACAAAATTCACGATAATTTTATTTCCCAGATGCCGTTTTATCTCTTAAATTAATTTATTGCCGGAAAATATTGGTTTAACCCCCCTATCTGGAACTGACTTTCTTTTAAGCACATTTTGGGACCTGACTTCCAAATTACTTACAGCTCTTTCCGCGGATTGTTTTATTACTTAATAGAAATGCTGCCATTATCTGTGTGTATACACAATATATAAGGTGTTTGCACATGTTAATATTCTCGAATATTAGTTCTTAACATATCTCTTTACGAGAGCAAAATGACGTTGTAAATGCATTTGAAAATAACCCACATGCGGTATTATTATGTTTGCGCATACATTCAGGTAAATATATACAAATGGATGACTAATGCCGTCTATAAATACATGATAGCTCAAAAAAATAACCGTCTAGAATAATAGCATCGTTCAAGCGTTCAATACCTATTAAGCTTTTGTGATTTTTTTTTTGTTCTTTTGCAGTAAATACAAGTAACCTGCCTAAGTTCAATAACATTTAGATAACTTATATTTATATTGCAATTCTTGGGGGCTAAATGTTATCACAGACAACAACCAAAATAATTGTATTTCGGAAGAGTGGTAGATAAAAGAAAACAAAAATGGACATACAATTGGAATGTTATTGAAGTTGTTTATAACTTTAATTATTTAGGAACAATGTTGAACTATACTGGGAGTTTGAAACGAACCCCGGAACATTTGGTTGGTAAAGTCCTTAAGGCCATGAATATATTATTATTAAAATGAAGTTACTTTGACATAAAACCTAAGATATTCTGCCAGTTGTTTGACTCTTTTGCTAAGTTCAATAACATTTAGATAACTTATATTTATATTGCAATTCTTGGGGGCTAAATGTTATCACAGACAACAACCAAAATAATGGTATTTCGGAAGAGTGGCAGATAAAAGAAAACAAAAATGGGCATACAATTGGAATGTTATTGAAGTTGTTTAAAAACTTTAATTATTTAGGAACAGTGTTGAACTATACTGGGAGTTTGAAATGAACCCCGGAACATTTGGTTGGTAAAGCAGGGTTGGCATATTGACCGGTCAATTGAGTATTGACTGGGCCGGCGGTCAATACCCGGTTAAAACCGGTCAATACTGGTTATAACTGAGAATTATAGCATTTAAACATCACAAAGGAAGATTTTAAGCTATTCTATATTAAATCAATTATTATTCTGTAATTGAATAACTTTTTTTCAGTTATTTATTGCAAAAAAATCTTTCAAGCTGTAACAAACTACTTCTTTCTAGTTATGGAAACGGCCTCAAATACATAAGGACTAAAGCAATATCTTTATTTCAGTGAATCACATCTGTAACCTAAGTACATGTATTATTATCCCCCGCCATAGGCAGAGGGATTGTCCGTCCTTCCGTCCGTCCGGCACTTTTGTGTCCGGAGCCATATCTTGGAAGTGCTTTGGTGGATTTCATTGAAACTAGGTATGAGTATATATTTTTGGATAAGAGGATGATGCACGCCAAATGGCATTGTATACCATCTGTTAATAACGGAGTTATGGCCCTTTGAATCTTGAAAAAATGCTTTTTACTATAGGCACTTTTGTGTCCGGAGCCATATCTTGGAAGTGCTTTGGCGGATTTCATTGAAACTTGGTATGAGTATATATATGGATAAGAGGATGATGCACGCCAAATGGCATTGTACACCATCTGTTAATAACGGAGTTATGGCCCTTTGTATCTTGAAAAAATGCTTTTTACTATAGGCACTTTTGTGTCCGGAGCCATATCTTGGAAG